>QLSS01000008.1:2675652-2702608 GCA_024372645.1 Trichomalopsis sarcophagae
AGATACGGCGTTTCCGAAGCCTCGGCTGAGATACGGCGATCCCGAAGCCACCGCCGGGATACGGCGTTCTCGAAGCCGCGGCTGAGATACGGTAATCTTCCACTCAGCCGTCGATATTATCACACTATAAAAGAAGTTATTAGCAGTACGATTAATTTAATTATTTCATTTTCAACGATCAAGGTTTCGAGCGACCAGAACATTTTTTGCCATCGCATAACTTCCTCGACGTTCATAGCGAGATCGAAAAGTCCGAAGTCTTCAAAATAATTCGTCTAATGCCCAAGGGAGCTGTTTTTCACGCTCATCTTGCATCACTAGTTTCCCTGGACTTCATCATCAACAACGTGACGTACATTCCAAATCTCCACATTTGCTACAACGGCACCAAAATGCGATTTCGGTTTTTCGAGACGCCGTCGTCGGATTGCGATTGGCAGCTCCTGAAAGATCTGCGGGAGAAGAACCCTGGGATCAATATTAAAATTAAGTATGCGACAATTTGTTGTTCATTCTCATTTTCGAGAAAAAAAGCTTGTCATGCTGTGATTTTTTAACATTCGTTGTTTTTTTAGGAAACACCTCACTATGCTCAGAATAAGTCCAGCCGAGTATAATATCGACGTCGTTTGGAACAAATTTCAAGAAATTTTCGCGGTTATTAAAGGACTGGTGACTTACAGGTAAATGTTACGCTAACATACGATTCGTTGGAAAATTCTTGAGTAGTTTTTTTAACTATTATTTTTTAACTACTCAATTTTTACGACTTTTAGACCTGCATTTGAAATATATTTTTATGAAGCTTTGCAAGAATTATACGATGACAATGTCATGTACTTCGAATTTCGAGCATCTTTATCGAAGCTGTACGAACTTAATGGAACGACGTATAATCCGATCAATGTTGCTAAAATCTATCAACAAATCATAAATAGGTGAGCTTATTTTTAGTTATTAGATGTCGCGCAAGCATTTTCATGCGAAAAACGTGTGCGCGGAAAAATAATTATATAGGTTCGAAAGTGTTGATACGCCTATAAAACTTATGATTGCGTTTGCATGACGTTCAAGACATCAATTTCTAGAAAGCTATTGCAAAAATATTTGTGGCATTTTGCCGGAGATATAATAAAATTAATGAGAAAAAAAATCATTGCAGATTCACAACGAATAATCCAGACTTTCTGGGAGCGAAAGTAATTTTTTCACCTCAACGAGGAATTACGCAATCGATTTTCGATAACTACGTTAAAACATACAAGGAAGTCAAACAAGCCTATCCTGACTTTATTATCGGCTTCGACTTGGTGGGTCAAGAAGACAGGGGCAATACCCTTCTGAACTTTGCGGAAAAATTGATAGAGTTGGGTAAAGACACGCCCTTTTTCTTCCACGCCGGGGAGACCAATTGGTATGGACATGCCACAGATGAGAATCTGGTCGATGCGGTTCTTTTGAATACCAAACGAATCGGACATGGGTAATAAAATCTTAAAAATCTCTTAGATGAAATTTCGGATTGTTATCAATATTTTAATCTAACCTGATGTCTATTGTTATAATTTCTTATCAAATTGTTGTCATTGTTAAAGTAGAAAATCTTTCAATTTCTGTGCAGTTTTGCTCTGCTGAAGCATCCAAAGCTAATGCAAATGGTCAAAGAGAAGAATATAGTAATCGAGCTTAATCCAATCTCCAATCAAGTATTAGACCTAGTCAAAGATATGCGTAATCATCCGGCCAGTTACTTCTTCGCAGAGAACTATCCTATAGTCGTTTCGAACGATGATCCAAGCTTTTGGGGAGCAAGTGGTCTGAGCTACGATTTCTACGAAGCTTTTATCGGTATTATGTCTCGTGAAGCAGATCTGAGAGCTTTGAAACAATTGGCCATTAATTCGATCGAATACAGTGGAATGAAGCCAGAAGAACAGAAAAAGGCTTTCGAGATCTGGCAAGAAGCTTGGAATCGATTTACTAGATATCTGGCTTACATTCACAAATGTGTTAATAATAATCAATATTTCGATACGCGGTAGTTGTTACTTTTTTTTTGTAAATAAAACGATTTAATATAAATATACGTCTATGTTCATAACAAAATTTCGTCACGAAGTTAAATTTAAAAATGCTCAAAAGCTTTTTTTTAAAAGTCAAAATATGGAACTTTGTTCATCTTTAATTTCTTCTCTTTAGCCGACACCTATACTAGTGCACAAAAGACTTTTGCAAGTAACCCCATTATTTAACTGTTTTTTGCAATATTTCATTTAAAATTTTAAGATATGATAATTACTCAAAATTTATGTATCTTCCTCTTTTTTTGTACCAATAATCAGTGTAAAATTTGAGAAAATATTACAATTACATAAAAAAGTTAAAATATTTGGTAAATCCCACCTTAATCAATGCCTTTCAATAGTTGAAAAAACCGATACAGATGTCGCAATAATAGGAACTAAGACTTAATAGTTGGAATTAGCTTTGTTCTGTGCTTGCTTAGTGTATTAAAACAGCAAACATCACATATAGCGTTATCAAAAAACCGGCATGAAATTTTCGTTGTTCTGTACAATGTCGTGTTATGCGAAACGTATATATAGCAAGTCACCAAAGTCAAGTAGTTCATTGTACGTCTCAACATTTAAACAGACGGTTATAACATTTTGCAACCATGCCGTTCTCTGTGGGCAAATCTTTAAAAGTCTTGCTTTGTATTTTGATAATCTTCAATCATTCTGACGCGCTTCCTTCAAGCAATTATACGGCATTACGGAACAGCCTTATCGAAGAAGAGAAGAGCGACGCTTTTGGTGCCAAAACAAAACTAACTGGATATGAAATACCTGCCAACGAATGTTTGATGGCTGCCAAATGGAAAGAAGTCGACGATGGTACGTTCTCAATCCATAGAATATTAACGATATTAAAAAATCAGAAATGATATTGTGTTTTTTGTATTTTTGAATTCAAGGTTTTGACAATCCAACAAAATTCCTACCTGCTAAGAACTTTCTCAGTGCTCGCGCGGACATCGAAAAATCGGAGGTATTCAAGATCCTTCGAGAGATGCCCAAAGGTGTGGTATTCCATGCTCACGCCTCAGCCATAACTTCTCTCGACTTTATTATGAACAATATGACCAACATGCCAAATCTCCACATTTGCCGTAATAAGGGCACTCTACGGTTCCGGTTTTTCACGAAACCCGACAGTTCTTGTAACTGGGAGCTGCTCCAAAATGTCCGAAGGGCTGAACCAAACATAGATGAGGCAATAAGGAGTAGCCTTGAACTCAGGGATGAAAATAACAACGAGGTCAATGCTGTTTGGAAGAAGTTCGAGAGTATATTGGATATTATGAGTGGGTTGATAAATTACAGGTACGTACGATTTGATTTGAATTGGCTCCAAAAATGAAGTAAAGTATTTTTTAACCATGAGCCTATATTATAAAACTTACAGACCTCTTTTCGAGAAATTCCTTTACGCGGGTATGCAAGAACTCTACGACGACAACGTTATGCTCATGGAAATACGCTCGGGAAAATCTGCCTTGTACGAACTCAATGGGACTACATACGATTATATGCATGTTCTTCAGGTCTACAAAGACGTATCAGACAGGTATACAGCACGGTTCATTTTTTATGAATTTTTCAAATTTTGTCTCTTAATATTATGAATCATTTGTATATCTCATTGCAGATTTGTCAAAGAGCATCCAGGTTTCTTGGGGTTGAAAGTGATTTACGCCCCTTATAGAAAAGTGTCTCAGGAAAAGTTCGATGATTACGTGAAAATCTTCAGACAAATGAAAGCTGCCTATCCAGACTTCGTCATCGGCTTTGATTTGGTGGGACAAGAGGATAAAGGACATCCACTGATCGATTTCGCTGATAAATTGCAGGAATTGGGCAAGGAAACTCCGTTCTTTTTCCATGCTGGAGAAACTAACTGGTACGGCCATACCACCGACGAGAATCTTTATGACGTTGTTTTGCTTAATACGAAGAGAATCGGACATGGGTAATTAGAGTTTTGATGAATTCTAATATTATCGACAGTAGATCAACCAAGTTTTTAAATTTTTATTTCGTTCTTACAGATTCGCTCTGCTAAAACATCCAAAGCTCATGAAAATTGTAAATGAAAAGAAAATTTGCATTGAACTCAACCCCATTTCCAATCAAGTACTGGCTTTGGTTCAGGATATGAGAAACCATCCAGCCAGTTATTTCTTCGCGAGAAATTTCCCCGTAGTCGTATCCAATGATGATCCCAATCTTTGGGGATCCAAGGGCCTGAGCTATGATTTTTATGAGACGTTTATCGGCATTATGTCACGCAATGCCGATTTAAAAGCCCTTAAGCAGTTGGCGAAAAACTCGATTACTTACAGTGGCATGACCCAACAAGAGCAGGATAATGCCATGAAAATTTGGAATAAAGCATGGGCCAAGTTTGTTAAATCTCTTGCTGAGAGGTGTAAATAATATTATATGTTCTCTTGTATAAAAAAAAAAAAAAAAAATAAATAAATAACTTATACTTATACTGTTGGCTATACGTCTGTTTTAGCTTTAATTTAATGAGAAGAGCGTGTATTTATAATTATTGAATTAAGGCTATTTATTCATATAAACTAGCTTTAGAATTCCATCCAAGATTTTATTAATTCCTTTGGTTTATTCAATCTTTTCTTTTATTTTTTGACAATAAAATTCTTATTAAGTATTTCAGCACTATTTTAATCAGGTGTGCCACATATATTGTGCGTTAGCCAAGTGGCATTAATTTTTATTGTTAGCATAATGTGGAACCGGTCTATACTATATACCAAGAACTTGTCTGTAAATCTTGAAGTATAGGCGATAGATAATACTTAGTTTGATAATTTATTCAAGCGGATATGCTTGAGAATAGCACTTATCAATATTTGAGTAACTCCCGCGTGATTCTAATGAAATTCGTCAGTTTTCACCACTTACTAACTTTAAGACCTACCGTGACGTTCTTACTTGAGCTTGGTAGAAAAGTTGGCTAATTGTTGATGAAATTTTATTTTTATCTAGTATTTAAACCTTTTAACTATACGAATAGATCGTTGACGGTTTTCAAAAAGATAACATAGTGTCGTATATAGACGATTTTCAAAGAAAGAATAACAAAAGTTGCTAAAATTCATATTATGTATCAGTGTAAAGATTTTTCTAATATTATAATATTATCTGCTTATGTTTGTTCTTTTAATTTATGATTCGATCTTTTTCATAATTCGAATATCCGCCTTTAATTTTAGTCGTATAGTTTTAGAAATATGACAGTATACACACTCGCAGCTATATCAGCACGGACATCTTCTATAGACACATGATTCGAACTTCAAACACCCCAAAATACGTTTCTATGAAAATTGAGCGAAACTGAAAATTTTAATATTCGATGCTTCCTCTAGAAGAAAGCAAAATCAATATTTGATATTAATTTGGAAATATTTGTACTGTTTCAGTGCACATATGCCCTCGTCATAACGGCTCGGCATAAGGCTCACACACGATCGGACGTAGTGCATATTGTCATTTTGAGGAATAAATGTTCTGAGAGCAGACGAAGCCTGAAGGTTCTCTTAGTATAAATTATTAGAGTGTCATCATTGTGCATGCTTAAACCCTTGCTTCCATTCATGAATAAGCCGATCACAGAAGGACTCCGCCACTCTCCGCAGTCCATCAAGACGGAGATGCTGAGCAGCCGAGACGAGTTCCTGATCGTCACCCGACGATCCTTTTGTTAACGTAGTAGCCTTGCTCGTCGGTCCCTAAGCTCGGAGGGACACATTTATCAGATTTTGCGCTAGCGAGGCCACGACGTTACGGTACGAAATCTATGTACATACGATTCAGAATAATATTCTTTCGCTAATATGTTTTTTTTTCATTATAACGTTTCTTATCGCCGATACCACTGCTTCTAACAGCTTGTTTCATATTTGTCTACGAAATTTAAAAATTTAAATGATTACTTGAACCACGAATCAATCAAGTATTAAATTAAATATTCATAGCCCCACATAGCAGGAAACGTTGTGGAAACGTTGCTGCAACGTTGTACTGGGAACCAAAGAACGTTCCTCTAAAAGGCTAAAAAGGTTGCCAGAACGTTGCCGAAACGTCGAAAAGTCACACTTCGTTGACAAGTGAACGTTGCTAAAACGTTCTGAGATAATAGAGTTAGATACGTTTCCAGAACGTTTCTTAAAGAATATGAGCGTATGTACGGATAATTTTAGTACGAAAGATAAATCACGATGCACAATCACGTCATTTTTCTGAGTTAGTTTTGTTTGAATAGACAACATCATCAATTGTTGTTGAAGTCAACATCGTTACTGTATCGGGGTGAGGTCTAAAATCGTACATGTGTATTCAACCTAATGTCTACTTAATTTCTAATTATGTAAATTTTAAAATCCTATTTGCGTAAAATTGGCGTCATATTTAGAAATAACGCACTTCAATGCACACATTGCATAATTGCAAGTCTGAAATTATAAGCGATAAGACAGTCATGCCTTTAATGTAACGTGTAACAATTTATAAGCCATGTGAAAATATTAATGAGCTCACTTTTCTTTCGGTTATGAATTAGTAAGCATTTCATTGCCGTTCAGTCAAAGCTCCCAGTCATGTCGTTTTCGGGGCAATTGTATCTAAAATTCTCAATATGCATTTTGCTGGTTATCGATTTCACTGAAGCCGTTCCGGTCAGTAATTACACAAAAATACGAAACTTGCTTATTCAAGAAGAAAAAAATATTGCCTTCGGTGGTCAAATACATTTGACTGGAGATGAAATACCAGCCAATGAGTGTTTGATGGCTGCGAAATGGAAGGAAGTTGACGACGGTGCGTTTTTCCCATTATTTATCTTCATTAACAAAGATTACATACCATAAGACTCGATATTGAACATCGAAAATTATTTCTTTTTTAGGTTTTAAAAATCCGACTAAGTTCTTACCGGCGAAAAACTTCCTCAACGCTCGCGATGACATAGAAAAGTCCGAAGTTTTCAAAATCCTTCGTGAAATGCCAAAAGGTGCCGTTTTCCACGCTCACAGTTCAGCTATAACTTCGCTCGATTTCATCGTTAAGAACATGACCTACGAACCCAATCTCTACATATGCCGAGAAGGCAACTCGATGCAGTTCCGATTCTTCCAACAGCCCAACGACAAGTGTCATTGGGAATTGCTCCAGGATGTTCGCAAGGTTGAGCCTAATATAGACGAAGATATCAAGCATAGTTTGGAGCTTATCGAGGGAGAGTATAACGATGTAAATGCTCTCTGGGATAAATTCGAGGGGACCATTACTGTGCTCAAGGGATTGGTAACATATCGGTAAGTGAAATTCGCAGGCTAGAATGCAAATATTATTTTTGATTGTGGCCTTTTTTGCTTGGTAGGCCTCTTTTTGAGAGATTCTTTTACGTAGCCATGCAAGAGCTCTACGATGACAACGTGATGCTCATAGAACTTCGTTCGTCGATGTCAGCTTTGTACGAAATCGATGGATCCTTACATGACGTAGTGAGCGTTACCAAAATTTACAAAGCAGTTTCCGATAGGTTTGTGAACGTAGAATACATTTTGGAATTTTCAATTTCTAAGATATCATCGCTATGACTACTCTTCAATTTACAGATTCGTCCACGATCATCCAGGATTTTTGGGCGCAAAGGTCATTTTTGCCCCTTACAGAAAAGTGTCCCCGCAGACTTTTAACAATTACGTGGAGTCGTTCAGAAAAATGAAAACCGCCTATCCCGATTTTATCATCGGTTTTGATCTGGTGGGTCAGGAAGATTTGGGTCATCCGCTTTTAAACTTTGCCGATAAACTTCAGGAGTTTGGCAAGGAAACGCCGTTCTTTTTCCATGCTGGCGAGACCAATTGGTACGGACATGCTACGGACGAGAATCTCTACGACGCCGTTTTACTCAACACGAAGAGGATTGGTCACGGGTAATTATTATTTTTATTGTGTGTAAAACCTTATTAAATTTTTACATTATGCTTCTCTTGAATAGTTCAAGTATAATAAAATAAAATAGGTGCATGAAATTTTGTTAAACTATACAATGTATTGTTATAGATTCGCTTTATTGAAGCATCCAAAGCTGATGGAGCTGGTAATGCAGAAAAAGATCGCAATCGAACTCAATCCGATTTCGAACCAAGTTCTGGAACTCGTCAAAGACATGAGGAATCACCCGGCCAGTTACTTCTTCGCAAAAAATTTCCCTGTAGTTGTGTCGAATGATGACCCCAACCTTTGGGGCTCCCAGGGCTTGAGCTACGACTTCTACGAGGCATTCGTTGGAATAATGTCACGAGATGCCGATCTCAAAGCACTCAAGCAGTTGGCGATGAATTCGATTACCTACAGCGGATTGAACCAGCAGGAGCAGACCAACGCTTTCAATATTTGGAACAGAGCCTGGAACACGTTCGTTACATCGCTTGCCCGAAGGTGCCAGCACAATTAGATATGGTTAATATGCGAAATGTATTATTTGTTAAACGTTATAGACTTCTGTAAATAAATTTCATTTCTTCTAGATGAGTATCAATTTTTGCACAAACGATGTTTAAAATATTTTATTAGGATCGCATAGTGTATTACTATTTCGCAATAAATAAATTCATTATAACACATTTGATTTTTATTTATTGTTGCAATTTGGAGTTAAATTTTAAATTTTCCATACTGGCAGTTGGTAAAGTAAACTTCTGTTTAATTTTGGCATAAGTGCACAAATAAACAATACAAATTAAAAAGTATTTTATTATTTTGAATTCAAGAAGATTAACGTACTAGTGGTAGTGTGAATAAAGAAATAATAGTACCTTATAAGCCATGACCTCTAAATTTTGGATTTGAACTAAACTTATGAAATTAAATTTCATTGAAAGATAGCAGCACTAGACATTTATTTAATGAGATAGAATATAGGTATGGAGTATAGAGCAATGGTTATATTGTAAACAGTCGCCGTTATGTGTGTTTGATTTCGTGTTACGTGGAAGCGTTTATCTTAATTTTAATATTTGACAATAATTGATTGTTAGTGTAAATGTCTGTTGTTTTTTAATACTGTTGCAGATTAAACATTTTTTCTGTCAATTATCTTAAGTTTGATTTTATCGCTGGTCTATATAAAATCAAAATTTTAAATCGTTATAATGTTTGGCTTCAAAATCTTAATGTTTTCATTGATGTTTTTTAATGAACAAGTGTTAAGCATCGAAAATAGTTATACCTATTATTTAACGCAACGTGAAAAACTGATTACCGAAGAACAGTTAGTATCATTCGGTGCTAATATTACGTTAAATGAGGAAGAAACGCGAGCAAACGATATTCTAATGAAGTATAAACACGAGGAATTAAAGACAGGTGTGCTTCTGTTTATCAAAAGCGGCGTGCGGTAATGTCGTAATAATAAGTTTTCGCAAGTGCAAATGTTTAAAGAAATTTTTCTCCAAAATAGTATCATGTATTTGGAAATCAAATATTGATTTATTAACCTACAATCTGTTTGTATAGCAATTTTTGCTTTACGCTTCGATTTCATTCCACTAGGTATTCATGTGTGATGCATTCCTAATTTTAAAAATAGAATAATCGAGTATATTTCAATAGTCTTGCTGTAAATATGATTGTCCTATTATTCCCATAATAAATTCAATCACATGATTTCCCTCTATATCATCGTTACAGATATATTCAATCCTCTTTCAGCTTTCAGGGACCCAAAGTCCTTTCTACCCTCGAAAAGCTTTCTCCGAGTCTCGGAGTCGATTTCTCGCTCGAAAGTCTTCGGCTTTATTCGACAAATGCCAAAAGGCGGTGTCCTCCACGCTCACCTCTCTGCTGTGAATTCTCGTAATTTCATCTTGGGCAATATCACACGTCGACCGAATCTCTACGTCTGCCGCAAGCTCGATCTTACGCTCAAGCTCAAGTTCCTCGACGAGTCTTCGTTGCAGAGAACAAACGAATGCAACTGGGAATTGTTAGCCGAGGCAAGGGTCAGGGATAAAACGATCGATGAGGAGATCGCGGAAGCGTTGACTATGTTCGCGGACAATCCGTACGGATGCGGTAAGGGGATCGATGAGGCGTGGAAGAAATTTTTGAGTATTTTCAAGTTCATCAAGTCTCTGGTTACTTATAGGTGTGTGCTTTTCTTTGTAGAAACACTTTGTAAAAATAAGATCTGAAGTAAAACACCTCAGCCTAAATTTGAATAACTATATTTCTTCATTATATTAAAACAGTAAAATATTTGTTCAATAAGCGTGTTCTGTATTTTGTTTTTGTACTATAGGTGCAATTGGTTTTTAGAAACTAAAAGTTATGCTTGTTATTTACGAAGGAAATTTATTTTATGCGTATTTTCAGACCCGTTTACGAAGATTTTCTATACCACATAATGGAGGAGCTTTACGAAGATAACGTACAGTTCATCGAAGTGCGAACACCGTTCTCAGCGCTGTACGAATTGAATGGTTATCAGTACACACACCTCCAGGTGCTTCAGATCTACCAGAAAATTGTCGACCGGTAAGTCAACACTTTTATCCAATGTTTACTTCAAAATCTGCCTTTCTTTTTAGCATACAATATCTGGCACTCACTGATGTATAACAATCGATTGCACAAGTTATTTTCCTGAATCAGTAGTAACTCATGTTATCAAAGATCTAACTTTCGAAAATAAAATTTCCATCAGATTTGTCAAGGATTATCCTGACTTTGCTGGTGTGAAATGGATCTACTCTCCCCAGAGAAACGTACCTCTGTCGACTTTCATGGAATACGTCAATACGTTCCGAGCTGTAAAGGATGTACAGCCAGATCACGTTGTCGGTTTTGATCTCGTTGGTCAGGAGGACAAGGGTCGACCACTTAGGGACTTTGCCAAGGAGCTGCTGGCTCTCGGAAAGGAGACAAGCTTCTTCTTTCATGCTGGCGAGACTAACTGGAACGGAATGCAGACTGATGAGAATTTGATTGATGCTGTTTTGTTGAACACCAAGAGGATCGGACATGGGTATTGAGAGATTTTTTTTGATGCGCTCTCGGATCGGTATCACTTTATTGTTTGAAAGTGATTTTTTTTACGAGGCCATAAAGTTTGTAAAGCTGGCCATATTTCGAAGATAACGGATTATAGTAAACGTTTGCCACCGCCAAACAATACGTTGATAATTTCCACTCCATTGAACAAAACAATGGCAGGATTACGTAACTGCGAGTCATTGTTCTTTTCAAAGAGAAGTTTCAATATTCAGCGAATAAAATAAAAAATTTCTCACTTTTACAGATACGCTCTAGCAAAGCACCCAAAGTTAATGCAGCTAGTGAAGGAGAAGAAAATAGCGATCGAAGTGAGCCCGATTTCCAATCAAGTTCTGAAACTCGTGAAGGATCTCAGAAATCATCCTGCGAGTTATTTCTTCGCGTTAGATCTGCCGGTAGTGGTGTCGAACGACGATCCAGGCTTCTGGGGTGCCAGAGCACTGAGCTACGACTTCTACGAGGCTTTTGTTGGTATCATGTCGAGCAGAGCTGATTTGAGGGCTTTGAAACAGCTGGCACTGAATTCCATCGTCTACAGTAGTATGAACGATACGGAGAAAAAAAGCGTGATGGAGTTATGGGAAAAACGGTGGGCGAGTTTTATTTCGAAAATCGTTCGTAATTTTTAAACGGGGATTTGCGGTGCTTGTTTTTATGTTAGATAAAGTAATGGAACATGGGGCTGAATAATTTATTTGTGTGATATAATTATAAAGAGGCTAAAAAATTGTGATAGAATAATTGTGTATCAATGTAAATTTTTATTTTTGTACTGCTCGTTTTTATTCTGTTTGCGTTATAATTTATTGGTTTTGTATTTGTATGTATTTTGAGTTAAAATGTATTTATATGTTATCATATATGATATAACCATCAGAAATCGAATGATACCCCATCATCGCTCGACTTACTATTTATTACGAACTCGATATAATATGCGATGTATCTGTGAAAATTGTTAAATGATTATTTGCAGTTTGAGTACATAAACTTCGTATAGGTATACCTCTTGTGATAACGACGTGATGTTATTAAATATAATCTTAGTAGCAGAGATTACATCGATTATTCATCTCACGCATGCACGGTTTAATACGTTTACTTTGAAAATCACATTTGTTGGCTAACAGTTATTGATCAGTGTTATATAAATTTATGTATTATTTATCGATTATATAACTCATGATCTCATCGTCTCAGATGAATGGTTGTATTACTATCACAAATGTTTTTTAGTAATAATTTTGTTGATATATATTATTCATTCATCAACAAATTTAGAATATACTATATACACGATTTGGGTATAAGAAATATTTTTACTCTATTCTCTACAAAAGTACCATTTTCAGTTCGAAATTAAATTCGTCCCTATATACTTATATATTTTATAGAATTTTAATCTTTTGCTCTTTCGCTTTCCTTTGTAAATATTCAGGTAACAGACACGTTTACATCTATATAAAATCACGTGGATCCCCGTTGTCCAGCTATGAAGTTGGCCATAAAGTATACTAAACCTATACCTAAAATAAACAAAATAACCTTTCGGAAAAGCGAATGGATCATGTCCTTGTCTTTTACTGCACTAATATAAGCAATAACAGTGAGGAAGAAAAAGAGAGCTCGACTAAGTAACGGTCTCTTTCACTGGCCATGTTTGACATCATAAACTGACGCAGGTTTTTTATGCTAATCGGAGGACATTTGTAATATTATTGTAAAAAAAAGGCCTAATGCGACTCCGATGTAGCTCCTCGAAACTGCAACTTCTCGCCTTATAGTATTTAACAAACGTAACACCTGTAAAGCCGAACATAGTTCGTTATTGCAGCAGCTTCTGCGACTAGTCGAATTTCAGAGTCTCTCATCGCGGTGCTATAATGCACACTTTGCTTGTAACTATTACACTTTATATTCTGAACATGTAATCGTTACACAACTAATCCTATTGAAGAGTCTGATGATATTATTCACCATAGTTGGGATTCAGTATTTCATCCATCTATTATACACAAAAAGTTGAAAAAAGATCCGCCAAATGCCCTTATAGCAAACATTAAAAATCATATAACAGGTAAACCTCTGCAACGAAATCCCCACACCAGTCGCAAGTCCATCAATTAAAATTCTCCTCTCGCGCGATTTGATGAGCACACGGGCTCTCTTGTATATACCTCACACAAGTAAACGTTCGAGCTGCTCGCGGTCAGCTCACGTATACATGTATCTATACACAGCAAGCAATTCTCGGACGACTATCGAGTCTAAACGGCCACGGGAGTGAGTATAAGCATGAGAAGCAGAGTCGGAGAGATTATACTTACTCGCGCCGGCGTCCGTTTCCCTCAGTCGACGTCGAGGTGCCGTCGAAGCTGCAGCGACCCGCATCATCGCATAGATCTTATTTATAAACAAGCTACAGCTTTTTACGCGCCAGTGAAAAGTTGAGAATAGAATCATGGAGAAAATACTGCTGCTGCTGCTGCTGACTGCGGGAGGATTGAGCTGCTTTCGGATCGTGGAGAAACCCAGGGCAAATGATTACTGGGCCGAGAGGGCGAGGATTCTGATGGAGGAGGAGAACTCGATGCTCGGGGGCGATCTGAAGTTCGAGGGAAAGGAGAGACTAGCCAATGAGGTGCTCATGAGCGCTAAACGCAAGGAGATCGACGATGGTTCGTTTATTTTTTAATTATGATGATGTTGAAATGCAGCGTGAAGAGAGCGCTTGTGGTAGTAATGAAATCATGAATGATTTTTTAATCGTATCGAAAAGTTCTCAGGTGTCGCTTGATACGCGATTAACACTGTCTTGGGAAAGAGCGTTTGCATTGGTTTGCGTTCGCGTGATTTCGTGAAACAAAGAAAAGTTTATTAGTTGATTTCATGTTGGTGCTTGCACTTGACTTTAATCTAAAATTGTCAAGAGTAATGATCTACTGTAAAGAAGCGATAGTATATCGGTTTGAATAGGCAGTAATATTAATCATGGCAATTAATATAATGAAGGAGTCGTTAAAAAATTTGATCAATATTACATCTGTCAAGTGGTCAACCATTATTTTTACTCATATTAACTGAACGATGATTATCGATTCGATTTGCTGATCGATAAGGTGTTTAGCCTGATGGTAGTATTCCGTTACAATTATTATTTAATTCGTATACATGTTGTCGAATATAAAATTTCTTTGAATCTTTGACATTATCCATTATCATTTTTTTGTGTGTTAAAAGTCAATGTCTGATTAATAAAATTACATCACTAACGTAATGACGTCAAGTATAAAATGATGATAGTGTGGAAATGTAAATATTTCTCTTAGTTTTATCTTGACTCCTCACATTTGATAATATAATCACGTTTTAATAAACCTTAATGCACTGCATTTTTAAACTAAAATCATAAGAATTATATACATATATATATATATAGCAATAAATGTTTCGAACAATAACTCTCACTTTCAAGCGTATATTTAATGGTATAATCTTCGATCATAGCAACGATTTCTCAACTTGAAAACGTTATGTGTAAAAAGATGACTATTTGATTTTACTTCAAGATTATTTTGTAAAAAAATATTTATCTGAAGAAATTGATCAAATTAGCTACTATAGCATTCTGTGAGCTTTTGAGCGCACCTTTTTCACTTTCATCTCTTTGAAACAGATATTATTTTCTCTACGTCACGCTCTTAAGTTGAAACTGACGACGCGATGCTATGAAATTATTCGTTTTCAACTTGAAATTATTACTTTAAAATGTAGTCAATTTCAAGTTTATAATACAACAATACCTACGTGAACGTGTTTGATTACAATGGAATTTCTGTGAATAAAATCAATGAACAAAAATTGCTTTGTCTTATCATTTGTATAGTCCGATGACTTTTGTGACGCACACGATAGCACCTGTGCGTATTACAATACTGTACATTTCATTGATTTCCGAAAAATTTCTTTGTTGAAAGCAATTGTTTTTGTGACTTTGAATTCTTATCCAATCTCAATTTCCAGCTGGTGCGATACCAGACTAATCTTCTAAAGGCAGAGTCACAGTCGATATTAAACTATGAAGAACTACACATATACTGATAAAGAAAATATTGATGACGTCTTGAGTATTCCATTCACCAGTGCTCAGTTTCAAGTCTCATTGTGTCAATCTTGTTTTGTGCATTTTGTAGAGATACATGGTTTTGTGGATGATACAATCCTTATCTCTGTAAACTTAACTAAAGCTTAAATACAGACATTTATAAAAAATAAATTGCTGTATGATTTTCGTGCCAAGAAAAAAAATCGATCAAATTACTTTAATGTTCAGATGAATGTGATGCACTTTAATTTTTATCTAAGAAAACATGTAAATTCAAGAATGTCACTATTAAAACAACCACATCTACTTTCCAGGAGTCAACGATCCATCCTCGTTCCTACCATCGAAGAACTTCCTGACAGTAGTTAACCAGATCCGTGAGTCTCCTGTCTTCAAAATCATCGAGGAACTTCCAAAGGGCGCAGTTTTACACGCCCACGACACAGCCATCACCTCGGCCGAGTACATCTTCTGGAACATCACTTTCCGACCAAATCTCTACGCCTGCGAAGTCGACGGTCTGCTCAGGTTCCACTTCTTTGACAAACCCAACAAGGAGTGTGATTGGAAGCTTTTGGAGACCCTTAGAAAAAACGACCCCGATAGAGTTATCGACACCAGAATCGCCAGGCAACTGTCGATGATCACGAGGTTCCCAGAACAGTTATATCCTGATGGTGACAAGGCCTGGGAGAAGTTCGTTCAGATCTTCCTTTTCATCACGCCTATGTTGACTTACAGGTTATTAAGCAAACATTGACGAGTTAATTAGCAATTCAATTACAATAAAATCGTCTTTCGATTGTAGACCAGTTTACGAAGATCACTTCTACCGGGGACTGGAGGAGCTTTACTATGACAACGTTCTCTACCTGGAACTGCGTTCGACACTGCCACCCTTATACGACCTCGACGGAAAACAATACAGTGCTGTAGACCTTGCTCACATTTACAAAGAAGTGTCTGACAAGTAAGAACGTGCAGATAAACTATACACAATCAGACCTGGTTATTATACAATGAAAATTGTTGCAGATTCGTTAAGAAACATCCAGACTTCATGGGTATGAAGCTGATCTACGCACCGTATCGAAAATGCAGCCAGCAGGAGCTTGATCAGTTTCTGATTACGGCTCGTCAGCTGAAGAAGGAGCTTCCCGACTTTGTCGTTGGTTTCGATCTCGTCGGTCAAGAGGACAAGGGTTACCCGCTCATAGAATTCGCTGACAAACTCAGAGCTATCAGTGACGACGTGCATCTGTTCTTCCATGCCGGAGAGACCAACTGGTATGGAACCAGTATCGATAAAAATCTCATCGATGCTGTGATCCTTAACACCAAGAGAATTGGTCATGGGTAGGTATTTTGTGGGATTTTCCGCTGATTCGTGCATGCGGCCTTTCCACTTATGGCTTACGAGTTTATTTTTTCTTTTTTTTTTATACTAGATAGTGGAACTTTCATAGGTTTCATAATGATGTACGCGGAAGTAGAAATAATGATGAAATACATAAGGTCGGTTTCATGCTAGCGCAGTTTCATGCTATATAAACTATTTTTGCCAGCATCAATATGCTCTTTATCGCTGCCTATTGATAAAAATTGCTGCATCTAAGATTGGCTACTGAAAATAAAAATTTAACAAACGTGTGACAATACGTACGTTTCAAATTCGTGACACGTAGAAATACGCAAGAATATATCGGATAATATCTGCATCACAAAAAGGATTCGTACAATTTCCAAAAAAAAAAAAAAATTCCATTAAAAAAATTCCTCTTTCAGTTACGCCTTGGTAAAACACCCGAAGGTCCTCGAGCTTGCCCGCCAGAAGAAAATCGCGATCGAGATCGCGCCGATCTCAAACCAAGTTCTCGATCTCGTCAAAGACCTTCGCAATCATCCTGCCAGTGCTCTCTTCGCCCAAGATTATCCCGTCGTTATCTCGAACGACGACCCTGGCCTCTGGGGAGCTCAGGGTCTGAGCTATGACTTCTACGAGGCTTTCGTTGGTATCATGTCTCGTGACGCGGATCTCAGATCGCTGAAGAAACTGGCGCTCAACTCCATCGAATACTCGAGCCTTACCGAACAGGAGAAGAAGAAGGCCCTCGACATCTGGAGGCAAAGCTGGGATGAGTTTATCGATTATGTTATCACTGGTCAGTGAGTCGAGGAAAGCTGGATTTTTATTGTGAATGACTTAGGATATTGATATAGTGTTGAAAAATGCTTTGATATAGTGTTACGTGACAATAAATTGACACTTTTCATCCGCGTATAACGCTATAGGTTATGTAGCAAATTTGTTCATGTGTATAGAAAATTTCATATATATATATAGATGTATAGAACACTTGCAGATTACTCATGCAAAATAGAATATGTAAGGCTACGATTTTCTAGTCGACAGAGTATTTTGTACTAATTTAATTTTGTATGTAAACACATAGTCAGAGTTAATGACCTTACCACATTGCATACACGTAACAAAAATAACAACTGATATCTTAATTATAAGTATACGATTACGATGCTGATTTAAGGAAGGAAATATTTTGCGCAATGGAAGCTCGATAATTCATAATAGACTTGTATAAACTGTACTTCGATAGTCAGATATGAATATTCATATATTTTGGTTTCGATAAGGCAACATTTGATTAGAGCAAAATGAAATGCCATAGTTTTATACGTGTGGTAAAAAGACTTCAGCATAAGCAATGCTGCAATACCAATGTCATTACGATATTCTAATCAAGAGTTTGCTCTAATTTATCGCACAATACAAAAATTTATTTTGTGTATGAACGTATACGTATAACAAAGGAATCAAATGGCTGTTTTGAATACATGAATGAATTTCGATAGGTGCGAGCGAATGTATTTAATTTATACACGCATACGTCGCGCGGTTAAAGATAGCTCGAACAAATTGCTTCGCTCCGATTGACAAATTATACAATTGTACATACAATGGCCGCTCTTTGTACGCAGTTTTTAAATCGTCATCTCTCGTTTGAAATAAATTGTCTCTGTGTGTCTATTTTAAGTCGACGATGTAAGCATTATTTTAATCGCCCCTTTCTTCGCTAATAAAAATAATTTTTTTTTAAATTGAACGTGAAGTCGTTAGGCTTAAGGAAGTTAAAAATCAGTTATTCCCAAACATATAAGCCTATAAGAATGTGACAAGTTGTGCACCGCAGGTGTGCGCATTTCAAATCGATGTAAATCCCGCTAAAAAGAGCTACTGGCGACTTCCTACTGCGTCACGAAAAGAAAATAAACAACGGATAGAACGTACATTTCCATTTTCGTTAAAAGCTTATCGAGCAAATGTCGCAAGGAGCATAACTACCCGTCAATGACTTCATCGTTGAAAGTCCTGGATAAAAACAGACGACTTTACATCTACGACTCTTGCATTCTAGCTTTTGAAAAACATTACTATCTGTCTATTGTTTCAAATTTTATTTTATTTTGATCATACAGCCGTTCACACCGAATAAAAAAAGGGTATAAGTGAATTATTTTATGTCTTTAGCTATATTGATTATAATCTGACAAGTCGTTTGAAATATTAATGTTTTCTACCTTTAATTTATTCAAATTCATATTAAAAAGCGCGACCGAAGTGAAATCGACCGCTGCTTTTATCGGGCAAAAACGAAGGCAATTAGATTAGCGATAATGATCGAGAGTGCAGTGCTAATGGTCATAAAGCATTCTCTCTTACAGGTCGCTTTAACATTGCATTAATTTTGATTTGCATATAAAATTGCAATGAAAATGTGAAATAATACCATCAGCACTTCTGATAAGTATCATTCTGCATTAAAAAAATCAATAGCAATTAATCTATAAACTTTTTACAAATTCAAAATTGTACTAAAAAAATTAATTTACAAATTAATTGTAGTAACAACTTATATAAATTGAGCTATCTTCGTTTCATATATGTTACGTGGGAATAGGTCGGACTCGAGGGTGAGATCGGAGTAGGTAGGGGGTTGACGAAAGAAAAACACACGAGAATTATTGTTATGACACAGAAAAATTTTATTCCACTTTTTGTTACCAGCCGAAGTCCAAAGGTCAGTCGAAACGTGTGATCACAGATGAGGATGAGGGGTCGTGCGGTTGTCCTCTTTACGTGCTAATTTCGTATCAAAGCTGTCGAGATCTCAGCAAGTATTTCATTAGTCCTAGTTCCGAGAGTCTGCAACATTTTCGCAAGAATTCATGAATTCGAATTTTAGTCTTACATATGTCATTTAACGAAGCGAATCCTATAGCCATACCTCCGATTCGCCATGTTGGCGACCCGTCTTTTTCTTCTCTCCGATGTAACGCTGCTTCCGTCACTCAATACTAGCCTCGATGCAAGAGCTGTTGATTTTCCGGGCGGACTGGTGGTTCCTGACGGCACGTTCGTCAATAATTGCTTGCCCTGACGATTCTCTTTTGCTTTCCGCCGGACATTTAGATCTGACGTTACCACGATTTCGTCGAATGTCTGACCGTTGAATTCTGCAAAAATATCCAATTATAAGCATTCCATATCTCATCGAAATTCACGTCGTCATACTCACGATTTCCATTAGTGGCTTGACTTTGGGCATTGACGGTTACAGAAGCCAAAACGAGAACAAAGAAAGCTATGAATTTCGTCATTTTAGCGGCCTAATTGAAATTTTGCGTTTTGCTTTCCTGAACCAAACAATAATTTCTGCAACAAAGAAAGCGAGAATCCATATTAGTATACAGGCGGCCTGCACACGTTTGCACAGAATTAAAAAAAAAAAAAAAATACTCGCGTAATTGGGCGTATCGTTACGAGTCCCGAGTCGTAAAGCGCGACGCCGCGCGGCTCGCGTAATTGCAGAGCAGAGCCTCTGTATACGTATATACTTGGCAGAGATCAGCCGCGCAGTGAGAGAGAGAGAGAGAGAGAGAGAGAGAGAGAGAGAGAGCGTGTGCAGCGCGATAATCGCCTCGAATTTCTCGTTGCGCAATTATCTCGTGCGCGAAAGGAGAGAAACATTTCTCACGATCGGTATAGTGAGTTTGCGAGGCGTATAGAAATCGGTTGGAAGTGTATAGCGAGTTTTTAGATAGGAGAACTTTTTCTCTGAAAGTATATAGCCGTTATCGAGTTGCTCGTGTATGATTCCGATGGCACTAGATCTATTATCTGCTTTTTCTCGATGCCTCGCGAGACGTTGCTTCGCCGTAATCACTGAATTATTCATCGTCGAGAAAGATCGGGTTACCGTCGCGTGCGTATAATGTTTAAAAGATTCGCCACCGCAACTGCGCTGCGTAACTGAGGCTAAAGTCAACTCGACTACGAGCTTGACTATATATTCAGGACAAAGACTGCGCGGCGGTTTTCGCGAGAGTATAGGATTTATGGCTCTTAGGAAGAGCTAAGAGTCTTTATACTTCGAGGAAAGATGAGTTACTGTGAAGTCGTAACGAGAGTTTGTAGAAAAAGCAACGCACTCGCACATATTTATATATAAAATACGAAAAAAAATATGTTTGGCCTGACGACCAAACGGCTACTCGGACAAAACAACGATAATCCTTTCGCACTTGGAAAAAAAAAAGATAAAAAAAATTTACAAACAACTCGCTATGATAGCCTCGAAGCGGGGGCAGCGACCCGCCGCGCGCACAAAGGATCGTCGTCGACGCTTGTTGCAACTTACGTATTCAAAAACCGCGGGAAAATTCGAATCCGCGCACGAAACTCACCGTACCAAAACTATCGACCCTCTTCTAGCAAAAATAATAAAAAATAAAAACTATCTACAAAAGTACAAGATAAACAGTCTCTCTCACTCTCCGATCGGCAGCAGCAGCACTTACCGAGAATATCCTGAGGATACTTTCCGAGTCGACAACCGCACGAGAAATGCGAGCATACATTGTCCCGACGGGCCAGCTCGAGTAAGTCTCTCGCCCCCTCCTAGCATCCGCCGAGCCGACCAGCGAGAGAAGAGAAGAAGAAGAAGCGAAACTGGCGGGGGATCGCGAGAGCGTATATATGTGCTCTGTGCACTGTCAGGAGCGTGTGCCGACGGGGCCTTACGGGCCCCGATGGAAGTGGAAGATTCTCCTCGTGGTGGGGGTACACTCAGCTCTACACTGGACGAACGGGTTATTGGCCGATGGACTATCGTTTGCTCGCGTCTGTGGTGGTTGGGATTTCATTGTTTACTGAATTCGCTGCTTTAGCAGTGTCGAGTACATGTAATTTTTGGTATTTGGGAATTAAGGTGTGGTTTTCTGAGTTTTTTGAAAAAAAAAACGCTGATGCTTCTAAGAAAGCGGCTTTAAGTGGGAAATGTTACAATCGGCTTGTTTATGCGAAGGGTGTGTACGAAAGCTTGATGTGTGCGGGGATATTTAAGGATGATTGCGAGATCAGGCTTTTTGTTTGCATTTTAATATCAATACCGCATTGCAAACGAATTCTCGTTTGGAGCTTTAATCCTAAACCGGTAGCAGGAGGGATCCCCCGGAGAGTCTTACGAGATTTCGGGTATTATATTAGGCTTTATAATACCCTTTGTTTTGCCACTAAACGCAACTCTCGAGGAAATTAAAAAACATTAAAAAATTCAACATTCTCGAGAAAAATTTTAAAAACCAATCCAGTCGAGCGTACGGAGCCCCCTCACAGGAGAAGAGCCACCTTAAAGGGTTCAGTCTGGCAGAGTCTCCCTCCATATCTCTGTGCCAACACACAAACACACTCGTCTCTCCTTCTCCGCGGCACTTGCCGGACCGCTTTCTATTTCATCCTTTTTCCACCTTCTCTGTTCTCTCTCTCTCTCTCTCTCTCTCTCTCTCTCTCTCTCTCTCTGTCTCTCTCACAGACACACGTACACTCACACAGCCAACTCGAGAGACTGGTTTTCTCCCGGGCCAAGAGAGTAACGAGACGCCGCCGCCGCTCTCTAGCAAAAATTGTTTTGCATTATGCTAATGCCCGGACAAAGGAACGAGTCGAGGAAAAACAATCGGCCCTTTTTTCGCAACGTGTGAAAGATCTCCTCGCTCTTGTCCTCGGCTCTGCGCTTCACCGGACAAGAGAGAGAAGATCCTATGTTGATTTATCGGGAGGGAAAGGGGCGACGGGTGCAGTATATAGGAGCTTTTCTTCGGCGCGAAAAGCAAGCATTCCGCGTTATTTCGTATTCATATAGCCGGGCGCACACACTGCCAGTGGCTTCTTTTCAATTTCGACGGATTTATTGTCCGATGTTGTGAGCCAGAGGAGATTAGGCTTTTTTTTTTTCATGACGACGATCACGACGACGAGGAACAATCGCTCTATAAAATTGCGAGAGCCGCAGGTGTCGAAAGGAGATGTTAGCGCGCGAGAGTTTATTTTTCCCGCGTGTGTTTGGGTAGAGGGTCGCTTGAATGAGTGGCGCTTTTTACGAGAGTAATACTGTATAGTTTTTATTGCTACTTATGTACTCGCGAGGACCTGATTTGTGCGCGTGCGTTTAACGATATTTTATTGTAAGTTTTGATGATGATCGAAGGTACGAGAGACTGCTGTACCGGGCTGCTCGAGACGCAGAAAAAAGAGAGCGTACACGGTTCCATTCAATGAATCGAGATTTATTTGCTCAGCTCAGCTATTGTGCGCGAGGAGGAGAGAGTCGCAAACGTGTTTGAGAAATTCAAATTAAATCGTACTTAGCCAAGGCCCCGGAGGAGACTCATATTTTTGCTATTAAATGCCGCTACAAGTGTTTGCTGAATAAATATAACTGTCCAACGACGCGTATATACGTATTATATACTTTTTCAAACGTTCGACTCGAGAATGCTAATGACTAAAAGACGATCATTTAGAATGTGTCTTAGATAAGGATATTTCGTTAGACAAACTTTCTTGATAGAAAAAAATTAAAGATCGATTCGCAGCATATCTTGTATATGCAAGAAGAGAGAAAAGGAATAGCGTGCCGGTCATTGCACGCGTTCGGATCTCGCGTTTAGAGCTTTTTTTTTCTTCAGCTGGATCCCTCCGCTCTCCCTTTATGCTCCTTAATCTCCGACCTCCACCTCCTTCGCCAGCTCTCCTTTCATTCCTCTTGCATCTTCTCTCGGCCGTTCGCCTTTTTATCCTTTAGTATATAGCCCTCTCTCGTCCCTTTTTGCGTTAGCAGTGTCTTCGGTGCTTGGGGGTTTTGTGCTTTTGCGGTAGTTTTGTGAGTCGATATTTATTAGGGGGAAGAACACACGACTTATGAATAATAAGAGGCTTGGCTTGGCTTGTGGTGTGTAGGCTTTTATCGAATTTTGGATTATTATTTCGGGAGTGTAAAGCCGTTCTTTGATGGATAAATTTAGATTAGTACATGCAGTTTTACGTGCAGGCGATGCAGTTTGAATTTGAAATTCTTGAACGAAAACAGCAACTGGCTGTACGATCTTCTAAGAAAACTTAATCGGATGTGAAGGAATTCTTTGTTTCTTTTCAGAGAGTAATAAAAAAATATTAGGTTCATTCAATATTGATATCTGTTTGATGTATGCAGTCTGATCTCGTAATTGGAATCATACCATATTTCACAAAATTACTAACAAAACGTTTAAATAACATTTTTTATTATACAACTGATTGTAATACAAATACTATACAGCATATATAAGAAACATATAAAAAATTATAATACACAAAGTATAGAAACTTAGATCTAAATAATTGTTCACTATCCTAATCTAATTGCTTTTGTACAGTTGATTTCAACAATCGTGAGCTCGGTCGCAGTAAACACGTTGAAGCTAATATAACAATACAAAATAAATTTGATCGATCACGATCGGCTCTCATCGACAACCTGCGCCAAAATCAAAATTCTTTCAAAGCCCGCAGTTATCTCCTCAATTCTCTTCTCGTTCTCATAAACACGTATAGGTACGTACAGACGCAGGCATCTCTCCCGCACCCTCCTCGACTCCCTTTAATTCTCCCTTTGTTTCTCTCTCGCACTTCTTCTTCTTCTTCTTCTTCTTCTCCTGGCCGCTGCTGCTGCTGCTTCTTCGGCCGGTTCGCGAATTTTTACCGGTTTTGCCCTTTGAGGAACATCTGGTGGCTGGCACACGGACAAAGAAGAAGCGGAGAGTAAGTATAAGAGAAAACGACGAGGCTCGAGGGAATCTCGAGGAAGGAGGCCTGCCAGCTCGGGGGTGGCTCGTTCTTACTTCTTCTGCTTTGCTTTTGCTTCGTTCTCGGGTTTTTTAATTTTATTTTCTGCTCGGTTCAATCTTGTGGGAGCAGGGTCTTTATTTACAAACATAGCGAGGGCGCGTCTATTTTTAATCGGGCTGGCCACGTCGTGATCGTCGAGGTCCTGGAGTTTTATGGTTGGAAGATGGGGAATGATGAAATCGGTATTTACAGTCGGATGCTGATGGAACGTATGGTGGTTGGCCTTTTCTGAAATTAAAATATAAATAAAGGATTGCAGTGCACATCGATATTGTAAAGTGAGACATTTCCACTGCATCGTTAATAAATCAGAAACTATAGTCTTTTATTTTAACAGAAAAAAGTATTAGGATTGAAATCATTGGTTTTCTGTGAGAGGCAAAATATGCATAAATTCAATTGTAATTACTTAAAGCTTATGTGGCTATCAAAATAATAAGTTTGATAAACCTGCATATAATAACAATTAATTAAAATATTGCATATAGTATATTGTAATATTTTAGTACCACTCGTACAAAATTAACAGTATTTTATGTCGACGTTATTTCGAGGAATCTTCTATTGAATACTCATTTAGCGCGCAAGTCAAAAAATATAAACGAATTCGTACGAAACCGTATTCGCAGATTTCAAATTTTGAGCGCACTCGAAGTAAGGTACAAAAGATAACAGAAAAAATGAGCCAAGAGAGAGCGAGGCGGTGAACGAGAGCAAAAGTGCAACCGGTTTATCTTTTCGCCGCAGATTAACTCCCTTCAATTTCGTTTCTCCAGTCGAGGAATAACAGATAATTAGATCAGAATGAGAACCCAGAGTCGTACCTCTGAAACTTTTGAAATTGCTCGTCATACTCGAGCTTATAATCCCTAATGTGTTCTCGGAGAAACAAGCGAAAAAAATCATGCAATGATTTTTAAACTTTTATAATTCCTGACATCATTACGCAACAAAATCGGGCGTTGCAACAGTCAGTCTAAATTTCTTTTCTTCGCACAGACCATCCCGCAGCAGTGAAGCGCGCACGAAGCGGATAATTCGCATTACCGACTAGTCCAAATAAATTTAACGTTCAGACGACTCTCATCTCGGGGCCATCGGCCGCCGTCTCTTTCTCTCTCTCTCTCTCTCTCTTTCTCGTTGTCCTCAACGCGCAAGCAGCGCTTATTTATTCGAACTCGGACTCGTCACCTGGTTCCGCGACGCATCACTCCTGGCTCCCCGCATTTGCATTCTCGCGATGCACAAAACGAGGAGCATAGCAGAGCCAGGCATGCGTTTTCCCACCATCAGCTGCATATGCCTATATACAAAGTATATATATACGTATGTATATATGTTTGGCGCGATTAGCCGCTTCGGAAGTCCCGTCGATGCGGATAATGAAACTAGACGTTTGCACGTCACAATTTCGTCACGCTTGCTTGCGGATGCGCTCACTTGTACAGGAGGAAACGTGTTCGTGTGTCTCCGCGCGTCTTTGATTATCGCTTGAGCGTATATAAATGCTAATGCGTGCATTATACTATTTCTTCCCGATGATTCTTCTGAAGCTATGCGCGTATTTGGGGAGGGCTTAGAATAAGTGCTGTATTAGGACACGACCGCGAGTCACATTGTGTTAAGTTTGAATGCGGATGATGTAGCTTTGGCTGTGATGCAGGTCGGGAGCTAGTATATACTTGAAACCTGCTGTTTGAAGTTTATACAGAGCAGAAGAATGAATTGAAGTTAGGCTTGTGCGGTTTCATTGTGCCGCGAGAGAGAACTGGAATCTCGTAGCTTCGTATATACACCCTGCGATGTTGAAGGAATGAATTTTTTATATAGGTCAACGCATCGAGGCTGAATCATTCTACTTCGGAAGTTTCTTCGTATACAGCCACAATGGATTCGTCTGAGGCCGAAGCTATGAATTTTCAGCGATATGTTTCCAGAGCAAAGAAGCAAATTCATCCATCGAGTGCGTTGACCGCGTGGATCCGCTCGTTACGCGTCGCAAAGACAATCGAACGTATCCCTCACGGTAATTACGCTCGCTTCCTTCATATGCATAACGCCTGTAACGTATGCGCGCAAATATACGCTATACGGTATAATAATACAGAAGCCGCGGCGAGAGAGTAAAAGAATGAAAACGAAAGAAAAAAAATTCAGTGCCAAGACAGAGAGAGAGAGAGAGAGAGCAGCGGCTGCGGTGCAGGACACACAAAGCTGCACATACACACAATCACTTCCGTTTCTCTCTTTCTGCGCGCTGCAGCGTCGCGTCGGCGGGTCGGTCCTCATCTCTCTTCCCACCGCGCGTCCTCCACGTATATATTCGCGATCTCGCGACTCCGCTCGCCGGGCTCAGGGTGCAATGCACCTAAATTATTATAACGAGGCTGCTGCAGCTCTCTCCCTCTCTCTCTCTCTCTCTCTCTCTCTCTCTCTCTCTCTCTCTCTCTC
>QLSS01000008.1:2702972-2777586 GCA_024372645.1 Trichomalopsis sarcophagae
AGAGAGAGAGAGAGAGAGAGAGAGAGAGAGAGAGAGAGAGAGAGAGAGCTTCAGACGGTCGGGCGTAGAGAGAGTATTTTCGAAGGATCCCTTTTCGGGCCCCGCCGCAGGTTTTAAAGGGACCCAGTCGACTGTGTTATTTTGCAGGGTCGAGGATCGCGAGAAAGAGAGCCCGATTCGCGGAGACGAAATCAGCTATACAGGGTGGGTGCGTCTTTTCGGAACGAGAGAAATCGCTTTGAGACGAAGGCGATTTCCGCAGGTGCAGGATGTTTCTCCGCGAAGATACTCGGAGTCACCTCCTTGTCTATACCGCTGTATTTACAAAGGTATTTCTCAGCGCGACGCAGATACTCGATATTCGAATTGCAAAATCCCGCACAGCAGAGTATATACTGCAATCCCGCGAAATCTCCCAATACACACAGGATACAGCAACGCATTATCCCAGAGCATTCTCGAACCTCCTCTCACGCAAGTCTTTCTCTCTCCCTCTCGCTGATTTTATGCACCGACATCTGCAACTCTTTTTTCTCTGCTCCTTCTTCCGCTTTGTTTCGAGAGAACTGCAGCCGAGAAAGAGAGAGAGAGAGAGAGAGAGAGTTTCACTGCGAGCTGAGACTCGACCAGGTGAGGCGGAAAAGGGAGAACCGGAGGGATATACGGGGGTGTTTGGTGAAAGTTCGCGAAACCTAACGGTTTTGTTACTGCACCACCGCTGCTGGAAGTATTGTGTGCGTGTACCAGGTTATCTTGCGAATAACGAGCAGGGGGCAGAATGAATATTGAGCGAGTTGCGTATGAACGAGGTTTACTGATCTGGGCGGTGCAGTATGGGAATTATTTTTTTAGCACCGATCGCTCGAGGTGCTGTGGGTGATGCAATTCTGGAGATTTATGGGCTGGATGTCGTTGTGAGCGCATGCGGCTATTGTTATATTTTTCTTTGGGTTCCTGCGACGTTGGCATAATCCGTGTCATTGATTAGCATTGTTCAAAATCGAATTTAAATACGAGGCTTTAGTATGTACATAAAAAAAAAAGACGAACATTGTTAACAAACTACATCAGACTAGTAAACTTACAGCTTTTCGAAGCAATCGAGCTATAAATAAAATCGCTAATCGCCTCAGCCATCAGAAGCGAACGAAAATAATATTCCTTCTATACTTGTCCACAGCATCCCGGGAGAGAGAAGCTGCAGCAAAAACACCCTGTATAAGCGTTCTCGCTTAAAAATCGGCGAGCAAACCGGTCGCGCCGGGATGCAGCGCTACGCCGACTACGCATACGCGCACACGAAACCATAACCCCTTGCTCTCGTATCCACACACACACACACACACACACACATGATACAAGGCTCGAAGAGAAACTCGGATCCCAGTGTGTGTGTGTGTGTGTGTCGGGATCGACGGCCAGACTGCATTATATACATAGCCATGAGCGTGAATCGCGTCTGTTTTGGTTTTGATTCCACACCGCGGAAGCTTCTCTGTCTCTTTCGCATATGTCTAGTTTCTCCCCCCTCTACATACGTGCGCGCACATATTATAATACGCGAAGGTGCAAAATGCGCCGTGTAATGCCATGTAAATCGGGGACCGAGAGACGCGTAAAAATCATTGCGTCACTGGTGCAGCTTATGAACCGGTGCGAGAGATGATGACGAGAAAAGGGAAAGCAGGGTTTTAGGTGTCGCGTTCGGTGTACTCGACCGTGTGTGTGGATGTTTGGAAATTCTGTTGGGTATAATCGTCTTATCGGACGCTCAGCTGCCTTGTTTGTGCGTGAAGTATGGAGAGGAGAGAGAGAAAAAGAGAGAGAGAGAGTCGGTTATATTATTCGTGCGTTTATGTGCATAAGGCGATGCAGTTTCGGCTGATTGATGACTTTTGAGGGGATTTCTGTTGGATTTATAGCGTGCTATTGTTGAATGCCTTGCGAAATATCGCATGATTTTTCTGACTGGGCAATAATTTATATGCAGTGTATAGTATATATTTGGACATTTTTCGTGATGAAACTATTCAGTTTAGCGTAGAAATTATAAATATAAAATCATCGTTTTGATGTCGGTGTTATGAACTTTTTCAAAAATGAATCATGTTTCGCATTTCATAATGAGACAGCAATAACTAATCCTGATTCAACCAAATTAATACCATTTCCTTAACGGTATTAACTTTAAGAAAATTAAAATTCAATAATAATCATTACCAAAATAGCATCGTTATTCATCCCTGAGCTTGGGCGAGTCCAAAAGTTGCCTGGAACGGTCCGAAATTCCAGCTGGCGACTTGCGATTGAGCATGCTGAGGTCGACCACCATAGCCTCCTCCATATCCTGGATTCCAACCTCCGTAGCCATGATTCGGGCCCGCCAATGCTGCGGCGATGGGTCCACCTCCGTAAGACGGCTGCTGCCATCTTTCGTACAGTAGAGATATAAGGCCATTCGTTATTATTTTAAAAATTCAGTTATTTTGGAATTAAAATTACTTTGCGCTGAAGAAATAAAAAATAGTAAACTAGCTTCATAATATTCACAAACAGTCTGTGACAGAATTGTACATTTTGCAATTGTAATGAGCTGTAAAGGGCTAGCTTTATCATGGCTACCAGAAAAGAAGCAGGTTCTACGCTATACCATTTGCATTTGAATATCCATCTGATATGATCATTTCCTGCATCGCTGGTGTACGAATTCAAAACGACGCTACGATAAAACTATTATACGTATGTAACTTTGTTTATTACTGAAATTTCGAACGTTACGTTTTTTTGTATTCAAAATTCATCCAGCTTAATTTTAATACGATTCTAACAAAATATCGATGATACAAGCACATTATGCTTTGGTTATATTCGAAACTCATAAAGGAAAACAAGTAAAGATCTAGTTTGACTGCTTTCACGAGTCTTATCGCGTGCAATCAAGCTATGTGGCTTGCAGACAATGGACCGGCACAAAAGTGACCAACTGACTGCATTGTTAAATACCTTCAAACGCGTACTGTGCCCCACCCCTTACAGCGTTATCATCCTATTAATCTGAATAAGCCGCCAAAGCATTTATCCTCCCTTGACTATAGTCATATACATAATTTAATGTTATCGCATACTCGATGTTTCATTTTCAAGCTCTTACCCGCCATATCCACCACCGCCGCAGCCATGGAGCTTGCGACACCCATACCCCCCGTGTCCTCCGTGTCCATGTCCACCGTGACCATGTCCTCCATGACCGTGTCCCCCGTGTCCACCGTATCCTCCATATCCACCCAACAGCCCATCGAGGAGTCCTCCTCCGTGGCCGTACTTGTGAGGCTTGAACTTGCGCTTGAGCTTTTTCTTCAGATGCCTCCCCTCAGGACCGTCCTCCTCGACCTCCTCGTAGTCATCGCCGTCCGGAGATCGCTGCTCTCGTACGAGGCCTACATAAAACACGAGCCATTAGCGATATAACCAACCTTTCATTCGTACACGGGCTTTGTGAGCAAGTCTCTTTCTCGGTATGGAAAGGAGAGGCGATTCTTTCTTTGCAGCTAGCGACGATGGCGTTTATGCTTCTTTCTTCGCTGCACGCGCTCCGAGAGAACCTCTTATTCAATGATCACGCAACGCTTGCGACATCGCTGCAGCAGATTTTTTTCGTCGCTCGACTTTCAGCTATACGTGCGTATTTATAATCTTCCAAGTATTACGGTTGCCGTAATGGCGAGAAAAGGTCAAGAACGTTGAGGTGTGAGGAAAATCGTATTTAGCCCAGTATCGGAAAAGGATATGTAAATGCGGTTGCGAGAAAACGTTTTCTTTGTAGCGCTACACTTTCTTTCCCCGAACATTTTTAGTTGCCGGTGTTAGGTAGCTAATTGCACACGATTCACGCAATACTTTTGCAACGATTGTTCGGCTGCAGGATAAGGAAAGTGCATTGGAGGAATTCAACGAGCCGATTTTACCGTCACGTTTACGTCGCGATAATTTGATGTAGAATAAAATGCTTCGCGCCTGGACACGTGATTCGGTGAAACGTCTAGTGTTGTACAGGCGAGTGAAAAATAAGGCACGCCCTAAAGTTATGCACTCGATTATTCACGGTTTCGTTTGCATTTTACGCTAACGAAATGCTGTGTTCGAAATGTAGGTCATTCGGCGATACACTTTGTACCACATCTCTTGCATAAGTTATGTAACTCGTTCGGAGTAAGAATGATGGTATGCCACGAGAGTGCTCACGTTTTTACGGGGGGCTTACGCTGTGGTCAAATTTATAGGTTTGCCTGTCGGACTTTCTACGAGTGTAAGCTCAAAATACAAAATTGTATTTTAATCAATGCTTTTGAAACAAAAATCTGACCTACTAACTCAAAAATTCAACAACAGTGCAAAGATTAAAAAATTCAAAAACTCACCATCATCGGCCGCAGCTTCGCTCAAAATCGGTTCCTCATCCTCCAGTCGAGCTGCAGTCTCCCCCGGAAAACTGACGGCACTGGTGGCGCGCTCGATTCGAATTTCTGCGGGCTTCGCAAGCACGGAAGCTCCCAACGTAAGAACCGCGCAGAGCAGCAGACAACTCAGTCTCGACATCTCGAATTTTCCAAGCTGACTCTACGAAGTCTCGTGGCCCATTCACTCCCTCGTCCCTTCCTTTCTTTCTTTTATACCCGCAAGCGTCTCTCTCTCTCTCTCTCTCTCTCTTTCTCTTTCCCGCGAAAAGTTCAATAAGGCGGCTTAGGTATTGCAGCCGCGCGGGTTTTTCCCGCGACTCTTTTTTCTCCAGCGGCGGTCGGTGATGGAATCGCGCGCGAGGACGTGGTGCCGAACTCTCTTATACTGCTGCACACTCGACGCGATCGTTGCCGAGACTTTTTCCTTCTCTCTCGCTCTCCCTTCACCAAAGCTGCGAGATGTGTGTATTTCGAAAACTCAGCCGGTGATATTTATTACTATGTGCGTTTCGATGATTCGCGGTATAGTTCAGAGAGAATAGAGTCATAGGTGTGTGTAGGTTTATTGAGATTCGCAGGACCGGGTGACCTTCCGCTGATTTTCAGGGACGTCGCCGGAAGTGTAATGGCGCGAATAGCTCTTTTGCGCTTTCTAGGAGTTCGAGGACTTGTAGAAGAGAGCGTTTGAGTAGGTGTGAATTCGAGGTCTGAGTCGGTCAATGGGATGGAATCATTTTTTTTCTTCTAGATGTTTTCAAGAGATACATGGATGACACTTTTCGTTGTAACGTCAATTGACACGTTCGTTGTTATATTGAAGTATGATTTATTAGTTAAAAAAATAAATAGTTTTAGACTGATCTTCCCCCACTCTAATCGCTAGAACGCTTCGGCAGAATAGTTCCTGACCAGCGATGATAGGTGGCGTATATGCATTTTTTGATAACCCTCATCTAAATCTGAATCGCGAAGTGCATACAATATCGACATCTCACCAGCCTCAATACTGCCTTTTTGCATCTAATGTTTGGACCGCTAATGCTGTAACTGCACCTGAAAAAGTGAGTCATAACAGCATATCATAAAGCGATGTATGATGAACGCTATACACTTCAAAAACCAATAGGTTGCCTTATCACGCCAGAGCCTATTATACATCTCATTACGTATTTCACCGTGAGACTTACTTAATTGTGTTGGTACCAGAACTTGCGTGTGTCGTTCAGCGCTGAATCATGAATATTCACAAGAATACGACAGCCTCCTCCACTTTGTGCGACTCGTTAGCAAGGTCAGCGACTCTTCTGAGGATCGAAGGTTGTACCGCGACCGACTTTGTGCGCGGGTAATGATCTTGGATCGGCAAATTGGGCTACTTTTTCACGGATCTTTCAGGGATGGGCACACTATTTCTTAGAATATTAATAAGGAATTGATTAATTCGTTGATATAAAGTCTATAGGACCAGTGAAATAATTTAATGTATAATAAAAATAGTATTCTAAAAAAGATCAATTGATAACTGAGTTTGACTTACGCCGACATACCTTACATCTATTACTCAGTTTCATCTAGCCGCTTTGATTTAGTTTTTCACCCTTGTTAGTACTTTGAAATCGAGAAAGTCAAACAATGTGGGATATTGTTTGAAGTCAAATCCAGTATTAAAGTTTACACAAAATTTATAAGCTGGAAGCCATCTGATTATTCTACCCATTGAATATTGATTGACACAATTTAAAATTCCTCAACGAGGAATCTCTCTATTAAAAAAAAAAGAAAAATCATATTAACAAAACCATGTTTAGGTAAGGAAAATGTAAGAATCATTTGGAACATAATCATATATTTTTTAATTTTGATTTATTATATTTGAATTACAATATTCTTACAATTTATTACAAAATAATTTATGGATTTAAAAAATGCAATTTCACCACAGATTTTAATACAGCTATTATAAATTATAATCTACGCACATCAAGGTTTCTTTGAAACATGTTTTCTATTTCAAGAAATTCTAATATCTATAACACGTGCAGACAGCAGAACAACTCCTATTATGCAGATCACACAAAAATTTCAACTGTTTATTGCTGAAATACTCTGGTATCATCTCAATTATGGGAGACCGGCAAATTTCAGCGCGCCGCTTAACAAAACACTATAGCTTCCTCGGTGAGCCTAGTCGCATTAAGCCCCGTTCGAGGTTCGCCTTTAGCAAACCCTTGTACATTGAGAATCGCTCAACTTTGTTTACAAGCAAATTCGTTATGTTTATGTAATATTATAACACTTACTTTTTTGTGAAGTTTTCAGCGAGTCCTATAGTTCGTTTATTTGTGAGAATTTCCTTTGTGAGAAGCACCGCCAAGTGCAGCGGAGTGAAGCCTTTGGAGTTCCAAGCGTTTTTCATGACTGGTAAGATGGCCACTGCTCGACAATTTTCGAGACAGCAGCTCGTGCTTAGCTGCGTGTAGGCCCTTCGATCCTCCTTGATGACCGAAAATGCTATTACCAGGATTGACGTTGATCTGACCAACAGAGACGTGGCCACTGACTTGATCAACCTCGAGATAGCGATCATTCTGCCATTTTTGGAGAACTCGATATTTGTTTTTGCTGAGGCTGTCGATCATAGCCGGCAGATAGGCTATGGCACCTCCGTCGTTGATGCCGAGGTTTTTGGAGAAATTGACCGAGGCTCCTGATTTTGTTTTTATTTCTACTTTGAAAATCAACAGTTATCATTGTAAATTGTAAATCATACGGCAAAATTTGGTTAACATTGTTAAATAAACTCTGATGATTTTGTATAATTGATTTATATCTGGATTGTTTTTAATTTAACAAGAAAGATTTCGTTGCATTAATTATGAAATTCTAGAACAGTTGCTAAAGAACATTCCTTGAATCAAGGTTTCAACTTTCCACGAGAGTAAAAAGGAAAATTCATGTCTCAGTAAACAGAGAGCGACGTCCTTTCGAAATAAGTGCGAGCACATGTTGCAGATGCTCGAGGCGTTTTTCCTAATCTGTGTCGCGCAACTTTGTTTACAAGCAAATTCGTTATGTTTATGTAATATTACAACACTTATTTTTTTGTGAAGTTTTCAGTGAGTCCTATAGTTCGTTTATTTGTGAGCATCTCTTTAATCTCATGTTAGGGTAAAACTTAATTCACCGGCTAACAATTAGATTATTTTATATACCGCGGTTGCTCATTAACTCTCCCATACGGGGAAGATGAGTATAACTGATTATCGCGCCAGAACTATTTGAATTTGTCAGAAACAGGATAGTAAAATTTAGAAATTTGTAGATGAAAGAACTTACTTGTTGTTAAAGCGGGAAAGTTGTGGAAAATGGTTTAGACGTCAATCTCGGTCAGGGAACCCCTCAAGCAACTCCTATATATTTTGTTGTAGCTTCGCTCGTCCTCGCAACGTGTTGCTCCAACAAATGGTACGACGACAGAATAGGCAGGATAGATTTATGTAAGAGACTGACACTGATACTACACTTTCAAATTTTATTTTTATTCCCTTTCAACAATACGCAAATGATCGACAAAAATCTATTGTAATGACACAAATTAAGAAAAATGAAATGAGACTCAGAATTTAGATTCAAATACTCGATTGAAATAACTTATGCTTAGTCGCGAACACAAAGGAAGAAAACTCAAAGTTAGAAAAAGAATCGAACGTCTATACTCCAGACGATTACACACTGGAATGAAGATTGGGGGAGGTGACGCTGAAGAGAGAGCGTAGAAACTTTCTCCCACGGAGGGTGCTTACTTCTCCTCTCTTCGCACTTCAGCTTAGCCGCACTCTTTGTCTTATGCATTAGACCTTATGGGCCTGTGCTATGGTCAACGGCTAAACTGCAGCGTTGACTGTGCACGCGCGCTTTAGCCGAGGGAGGAGAAGTTTGTTGATTGTTTCGGGTACATTCCTTGAGGCTTAGTTAAGCGTCGAAGTTTCTGGATTTTCTTGATGTCTTCTGTAATTTTTATATAATGTCGTCCCCGACAAACACATATGCCTAAGGGTGAGTGGTTAGATACGAGTGACACGCTGACGAGCCAAGTCTGAGTGTTGCTTGATTAATGATCATGGGGTCATTTTGGGTGATGTACTGGTTAAGGTGTTTTAGGAAATTTTGGAACATGGGTGGGATCAAGCTTTTGCAAGTGCATTTGCAAGTTGCTCTAATTTGTATATGTCGAACTTTGCCTGTGCTCCAGACTATCTGCGGGGTCTGGTCTTTATATGTCCATTGATCTCAAGGATCTGTCAAACAGCTATCGCGGTGTTTGACTTTTCGAAAAGAAAGAACAATGCTTTCTCGTTGAATGTCTAGGCATTCACATGCACTACTATGAGTCAGGTCGGCTCTCTTAAAGAAAATTGGAAGCTCTTGGTACGCAAGCGACAAATATTGCTATTGCTTTTATGTAGACTTGTTTTTTAGCTTGTTTTAGGATGATGATACGGTACGGATGGGTTGTCTATTTAAATTTTTTTTGTCTTGGCTCTGCCCCGTGGTAACTCTTACTATCGTTGATGGTCTTTTACAATCTACTTTTATTTCTAGTCTTAGCTGCTGATATTCTGTTATTCTTACTTATTATTATGTGTTAGTAACTTATATGTTAGTTTTTATTTCATTTGGGTTAGTTTCGCTGAAATAGTTTATATTATTATTGCTTATGATCTAACACTATATTAATATCATAATAAATTATATTTTTTTTTTTTGGATAAGGTTGAATTGGTAAGTAATAAGGTCCTGTTTTAATTTATATAAAGACAATTCAGAAGTATATTATATTTTCTATGATTACATTAATGGTAACTTGGTTTATCTTACATTTCCTTTTTGACGACAGAACAATTTTGGCACTTTTTGGTCTCTTAAATTTAACTTAAAACTAGTGTCGCAGTGTCGTTACTTAAAAACTAATGTCCAATATCGTCTTAAAGTCTATTTTGGTCATGTCTTGTTTTATGTTTTCGCGTAATTGGTTGTAGTGGTCTGTTGTTTCTTTTTGTGGCTGTTTATCTTTTGTTTCTCTGGCTATTTCCGTTGTGTTGAGCTCTTCGTCGCTTGATGAGTAGCGGTCGATGTACAGGGCTCGATGTATTGATACTGTGTTTCTTGATGTTTCTATTGAGGCAGCTCCTTCTTTCTCGTCTTCTTGTCTGCTGGTGCTTGGCTGTGGCTCTTCTGGTGATTGTGCTGTGATGGTTCCTTCTTCATTTTGTAGTCTTCGTCGCAGTGTTGTCATGGTACAGTCCCGTTCGTGGTCTTCGAAGATTTGTATTGGTATTTGGTCACCGCATGCGAAATGTAGGGATGTATGATTGTTAATTATCCAGGAACTCCGTCACTTAACATCTCATCATTGGGGCCAGAAAAAAAGATTAAATCGTTAAATGCGCTTTTTCGAAACAGAGGGAAACCGAGAGATTAATCCAAAAATTCGAGGAGGGATGAGCGAGCTATTGTCATTTGTGTACGTAGGTACGCTTATAAATGTTCGAAAGTGTACAAGCGGTTTGAGAAATCGAGGCTTCTAACCCCCAGCGATCGGTTTATTACCCTCCAGATAGCAGAGTATGTGAGGGATTTCAGGCGCTCGAGGAAAACTGAAACTGTTATATTTGAAAGTTTGCACATTGTTTGAGTCTCGTTTTATTTCTTCGAAGCATTGCCGTACGCTGATGAAAAATGTTCGTTCGACACAAAACAGCTGATCTATTATGCAGTTTCATTCACAAAGAAAAAATGTTCAAAAAATGCCTATTGATTTATATTGAAAGTAAAACCATAATAGTATTCTACCGTGATCTTGTATCATGATGATTACAATTTATAAACAAATTAATATTGTAACGCAATTATGCAATAATTGAGAGTTGAGAAGAGCGCCTGTATATCATTAACCCGGCTTACTCGAACGCAATGCATCGCGTATTCTCAGTGATACTGCAGCTAGAATTGCATTTTAAACTTTAACTAATTTTGCCAAAAAATAAAATATTCATTATCGCCACAACTCACACGATTTATTTGTTTTCAAAAGTAAATAACGCCAGGTTGTTAGGCCTACAAATCGTAAAGATATTAAATTATTTTAACTTATAAAATAACAATACCATCACTAGTTTATCAATCGAATACAAATGGAATACATTTTATATTTGCGCTTACAGTACACAAAGGTCGAAGCTGAAATGCGAAAATAACATAGACTGCACAATTATGGAAAAAATTAATAAACTTTATTGCTTATCTCATAACGACGCACACTGTTTACATCACTATATATAAGTACATATATATACTAATAAGAATTACGTAAATAATCGAAGACAGTCGTAAATGACGACTGCGTCGCAGACGAAAGTCAAGAGTAGTGAAAAGGATGATCGAATACGAAAACAGTCGCCTTATGTCGCGCACACGTACGTACACACATACTCATGTATAATGTACCGCTGATCAGACGCGAGATCGACGATACAGGCGTACAGTTTACGGAAATACCGAGAAAAGCGCAAACGCGCAAACGGAATGACGAAATTAAAAGTCATTATACCGTCGACTGTTAGATCGGCGCAGTCGCTCGCGCTGACCTTGCCAAGTTCTCTTAGCGATTACTTGTAGGAAAACAGCGCGTCGAAATGAAAAATTGTGATTTTTTTATATCTATAAATGTACGTTGTGTGTCGAATAACAAAAGAAATCCGTCGGCGCGTGCAGCTCGGATTTGGTAGATTTGCGTCTTTTTCTGCGAAGAGAAAAAGATGAAATCCGACGATAAATCCGAATTTAATCATCGCTCTTCGACTTCTCCTTATGTACGTGTAGAATTTTCAATCAATACTCGGCAATTTATAGCTGTGAGTCAGGTAAAATATCCAACAATTAAATTTTTAAAGATGAGTCTTAAATAATCGTAAATAATCAAGAATTCAAGTATAGTTGTATGTTTAACAAGAAAATTCTGTTTATTATGATTTATCGTAACATACACAAGGAGACTAACGAGAGCTACTGTCTTACTATTAAAAAATCCAACGAATTGAAATATCGTACGGCTTGTGAAAAAAGTCTATAACATTACGAAAAAAAAAGCCTCGATACTTCGACCCATGGGAGATAAGCGTCATCTTCCACAGTTTCGAATCTCGCGTTTAAAAGTACGAGAGTCCGTTTACTATATTTACACATCTACGCATTAAGTACGCTAATTATCGCTGTCGTTATAAAAAAAAAATAATAATGAAAACATACAAACATCATCTCCACGATCCTCTACACACGGAGTATTTTATATCGTGACGTCGTTGTCGTCGAGTTAGAATTAAAAATTAAGCGTATACGCGAGAGATCGGAAAAATTCCGCTCTCCGCGCGCGTCTATCACACACAAAGTTCTCTAGTTGAAATTAAAGTGAAATCTCAGTTGGTAAAGATGAGCATGTCGCGCGTGTCGACGCTGGCCGAGGCCGAAGCATCAGCCGAGCTCTTGGATGCGAAGCCACCACCGAGACCGAAACCGCCACCGCTTCCAGCGGATGCGTTGGCCGTTGCGGAAGCAGAGGCGTTAGCGCCACCGAATCCCTTGGACGAGGCGTTGGCGTTGGCGTTAGCACTGGCGGAACCGCTGGCGGAACCATTGGCGTTGGCGTTGCTGTTGGCGTTGGCAGAGGAACCTGGTGGACAAAAGGTGGTTGTTGATTTTCAAAAATAAATAACTTTTTCTTGAAAAATTAATCTACGAGAGGAAGCTTACCACCATATCCACCGCTGGGCACAGCTGGCACGACGTTGAAGCCTCCGGTGCTGCCGCCGGCATTGGCGTTAGCGTTAGCGTTGGCATTAGCACTGGCGCCGGAACCTGCGGAACCGTAACTAGCAGCAGGACCCTGGTTCAGAATGATGCCGTTCTGAGAGTCGTCGACCTCGTAGAGTCCGCTGGACCCACCTTGGCCGTATGAACCTGTGTTAGCTCCAGCGTTGGCGTTGGCGTTAGCAGCGGCATTGGCCTTGGCACCACTGTTTCCGTAGGAACCACCGCTGGGCACTTGGTAACCACCGATGGGTACCTGGGTCTTGATTGGCTGAGTGTAGCCACCGGCTCCAGCGTTGGCTCCGGCGTTGGCGTTGGCGTTAGCGTTAGCACCGGCTTGACCGCCGGCTCCTCCGTAGTTCACTTGGGGAACTTGAACGACTGGGGCCGGTACTGGCGCAGGTTGGACTGGCTGGTAGACCTGGTAGCCGGAACCACCGTTGGCTCCAGCGTTAGCGTTGGCGTTGGCATTAGCAGCGGCTTGACCGTTGGCACCTCCGTAGTTTACTTGGGGGATGACGGGAGCGAGTTGGACTGGCTGAACTGGCTGGATCGGTTGCACTGGTTGGTAGACCTGGTGACCGGCACCGCTGTTGGCTCCGGCGTTGGCATTAGCAGCGGCTTGACTGTTAGCACCTCCGTAGTTCACTTGGGGGATGACAGGAGCGGGTTGAATTGGCTGCACTGGTTGGTACACCTGGTGACCGGCACCACTGTTGGCCCCAGCGTTGGCGTTGGCATTAGCACTGGCTCCAGCGTTGGCAGCAGCGTTTCCGATGCCTTGGTTGTAACCCGGTTGGTACTGGGGAGCACCACCCTGGTAGTAGTTGTTGCCACCGGCTCCAGCGTTGGCACCGGCGTTGGCGTTAGCGTTTGCTCCGGCGTTGGCATGACCACCACCGCTGAGGAACGGGTTCGAGCCGTAGTTGGGAGTGGGTTTGTACTGGCCGCAACCTTGGCTGCATCCGTTACCTGTAAATCATCGATAGCAATTCATAAGCATTTCATTTCGTAGACGAGTGCTGTCATCGTCACACATTTCGTTTGCACATGCAAAATAAGGAAAACCTTGTACGTAAGAAGTATCAGCGTTGTTTTAACCAAAGTTTTTCTCTCCGAATACTCGTGCAGTGTAAGAAAAAGCAACCGTTCGACTAGTGTATAAGTGTAGAAAGATTAATGACCGAAGACAGTTCATTAATGACCTCTCGAATCAACAATACTTTTTTCCAACCATCGATACAAAAACAAAACGTGCAAGTAAAACGAAAAATAAATCCCTATCCCGAGACATCGAACATCTTTGCGTATCGATCGTAGATCGATCATCAGCTCGAAAGAGAAGGAAAAAAAAAATACTACGACTACGAAAAAAACACAACTATTTCTACGACAGAGTCGTGAGTCTCACCTCTAACAGGTCTGGTCTCCTCGATAACGATGATCTCGACTGGGCTGGTCTGAGGAGGCGGCGGTGGCCTTTGTGGTGGGGGTGGTGGAGGGTATACAGCGGGACGTGAAGGAGGAGGTGGTGGTGGATTCCTGTGGTGGTGATGGTGATGGTGGTGTTGTCTGTGTGGCTTCTGAGGCACTTCCACAACGGCGATCGGTATGACGAGCGTACCGCCGCCGATCGGCCTCGATTGTTGCTGAACGTAGCCGCTTCCGCCAGTGTTAGCTTGCGCATTAGCGTTAGCTTGCGCATTTGCGTTAGCTTGCGTGTTCGCGTAACCGGAGGACTGCTGTTGCAGGTTGTTGTTGTCGACAAAGTTCGGCTGTTGCTGGGCGTAATTGTAGTCGCCACCGGCATTTTGATAGTAACCGGAAGTTGGCCCGTACGCGTAAGTATTGCCTGCGTTGTTACATAGAGAATTGTTTTCTTTTTGTGTGTGCTTTGCTCGACTAGCAGGTTTGCTCGACTTTGTGGGAGGGATGTTTCGAGAATGATGAGATCGAGAGAAAGAGAGAAATTTTTCAGGAATGGAGAGACGACGATGAGTTTAAGCGACGATATTGTGTATCCTTGATGCGATTCAGTGTACTTGATGCCAGCTGTGCTCTTCAATGATCGAAGACAGAGAGTGCAAACGAAAAGTGCTCGAATGGTCGATTTTGAGTTTTGGAGTTTCGTCATTTTTTTTTTCTCCTCTGCCTTGTGCGTATAACGGTACGATCGGCGTTACGGGGATAAAATGTTAACGCGAGACAAAATCATTTATATACATAAGTCTGCGGCGATAATAAAAAAAAAAAAACTAATGACCAAACACGACCGCGATAAAAACGACTTCAGTCTTTTCCTCGTAAAGGAATCTTCGTAGTATAAAAAGTCTCGAATCGCTTCAGTCGAGCCGGATCACGCCGAAATCTTCCGTACCGAAAAAAAAAAAGTTAATTCACCAATCAATATTCAACACATAATATAAAATACCCGTCCCACCGATCCAGTATCATACGCACACCGAAACTCCGAGCTAACTTCACGAGCTCCTCCACTCACTAGTACTGCGGGTAGTAGTTTCCCTGTCCGTAATAGCTACCTTGAGTATTAGCATTAGCATTGGCATTAGCCTGGGCGTTGGCGTTGGACTGTCCACCGTTGTATCCACCCTGTCCGTATCCGGGACCGTAGTTCTGACCGTATCCGCCGTTACCGTAGCTTCCGGCATTGGCGTTGGCATCGGCGTTAGCACTGGCGCTAGCACCACCGTAGGCGTTGGCGTTCGCGTTGGCATTGGCTTGAGCATTCGCGGAGCCGCGACCGCCACCGTAGCCGTTGGCACCGGCGTTGGCGTTGGCTTGGGCGTTGGCGTTGCTGATGCTGCCCTGAAAACCTATGAGACCCAGGTTCAGACCACCCTGGATGTTGGTAGCGCTAGAAGTGGCACTGGCGTCGGCCTTCGAGGAGGCACCGCTGCCCTTGTGGAACAGCCCAAGGGGGTCCAGGAGACTGGGTTGATGGTGCTGGTGGTGGTGGTTAAGCAACTCGCCGATAATGCCTGTATGTGAGGACGGTGAGAGTTAGTGGTGCGCTTTGATGTTTTTGTACAGGTGAGTTGTTGATTTATGCGTTACACGGAGTATAATATGGGTCGCGAGAACGATTGCTTGGAAAACGATAAAAATATTTTTGTTGATCAATTAATATAGTATGTTACGATACAAGTGGTATAAATAGTCACTATCACGACGCTATTTATGCCACGAGTATCGTACGCTATTTTATAGCACTGACTAGCATAAATCCGCTGTCACGCCTATCCGTGGCCTAAACAATCCATCTTTGCACAATGCAGTTGGCGCCCGAGCGTAGTGAGGGCGATCAGTACGGTGCAATAACGAACTATTTATGCCACGGATAGGAGTGACATAGATGCGGATTTATGCCACCCAGTTCAATAAAAGTACTATAAGATATGGAACGAGTCTATTTACAGTCGAAAGCTAAAATTTGACAGTTTCTACTATTTACACACTGAGATAAAATTTGCTAAAACAGTGAAAATACATTTATATAAACAGTTTAAAATCGGATCGAAGAAAAAACTTACCGGGCTTGGCAGACGCGCTACCCAGCAACACTAGGAGCACTAGGGGCACTAAGCACTTGAGGTAACTCATGTTGACGTTTCTTCTGATCACAGTCTATGTAAACCCAAACTCCGAGACTCCTCGCTCGATTGTCCGCGATCGAACACTTAAGCTAGACTGATACTTCCCGGCCGGTCAACATCTTTATATACGAAACGAGCGTGACGCGATCGCCGTGCGGCAAGTAATGACCTAGACGCTCTCGCACGCGCTCTTTCGCATCCCTCCTCCTCCTTTTCCTCTTCTGTATACACACACGTATACCGGCTCACGTAAAAATCGGCAACTCCTGGAAAATTGGTTGGGGGCCTCTGGCCATCAGCCATTAAGCTGTATATAATGCGGACGATTTCATAAAAGTCGTTTGCTAATTGCATTTCGAAAATGAGCGCATTAAAAGCGAACTGGCGCCTCGGGGGCGATCGGTATTTATGCCTGTGCCATGACGAGCGTTTAATAATGCATGCGCGAATTTTCGAAAAAATGCAGCAGGCTGCTTGAATTTTGAGATTCGCTTGCGCTAGCGTAAACAAGGAAACAATGCTCGATCGCGCTTATGTGGGAGAAAGAATTTATCGGTGAGGCATCGGTGAACATTTTTAGACGCTTCGAGAGGAGTTCAAGAATATTCTCCGGCGCTTTTTGTACGACGCGAGTGCGATCCCGGTATAGAAATCGGTAGCGAATCGATCGATCTGCCGTTTTATTTTCGTTTGGCTCGCGCATCATAAATCTAAGAAAAACAACGTAATCATAGCAATCGTGAGAAAAAAAATTAGTTTCGCTGTTTGAGATCGGAGCCTTTACCGGCGTTCATGTTTATACTATAACAACATTTTTTATAGTCAAGGTGATCAAAAAAGCGCCAACTCGGATTCGCAATTATAGCCTCTTGATCCATTAGATGCGAGGATGTATCATTTTTCAGCCTAAAGTTTTGATATATCCCGCACGTCGTTGAATAATGGATTACGCCTGTGTTCGCTCTGTGTTTTTTCCGCTCAATCTGTAATTTACGTTAGTCGGGCTTTACGAGCGCGTATTAGCCTCTTCGCTCGGCTGATGCGTGGAAAACGCTGATGGAAGAGAGATGATGCTCGAGCACAGCTTATCAGGAAAATCCCTGCTGCGCGCGCGAGTGGCATATCTGAAAATAAACTTTTTTTCAAATTTCGCCACTTCCAGAGAACGCAGAAAGATGAGCTAGAAAATACGCGGCGAGTTATTCACTGCAGTGCTTTTTTTTAATTTTTTTGCTAACGTTATGTTGTTGCATAAGCGATTTGAGGATGAGTGGAACTTTTTACTGCTCGAGTAAAATAATTTTATGTATACTCGAAATCGATAATTTAGATAAAAATAGAGCAAATCACAGCATTTGACAACCAAGAAGAGAATCCGTCATGACCACGAATCACATCAGACCGCGCGAAACATTGTAAAAACAAACACAATCGTTATCAGGCATATAAATATAGTCCGCATATTTTCATCGACGTGCTCCAGTTCATCCCGAATGAGAACAAGAAGTTCCGGAAAAGCATGCGATGATCGATGATTCAAAAAAAAACCAGCATTATTATTACACTCTCGCGGCCTCGATATTTGGGTGAAGGTTCACCGGCTCCTCGATTTCGGCGAACTTACAGCTTGCATTAAAGGTCGCGGCTCTTATGTACATCGATCCTCGGAAATCAAGTCGTCGTTCTCCAGTTCTCCGGAGACGGAGTACGGGTAAACCCGAAGGATACAATGATAATTCCAAGTTCGCCAGTTTACGTCCGCTTTCGTGGAATCGAGTCGCTCTACACCTTGTTTAAGTTCAATTCTATCACGTCAAAAAAAAAAAATATCACAATCGTCTTTCGTATAGTTGGATTTTTTTCTCGTCGAGGGCCGTATCTTCCTCTCTCTTATTCTCTCTTATGTGTCGCTTTTTTTTTCTCACTGCCGATGTCTTCGATGTGCTCCAGACGCCGCCGCCGGCCGGTTTCGCTCAAGGTCAGGTTCAACGACTGCCCGGTGTATCTGCCGATCGCTCGCGCGTGTGTGGATTAGAGCGAGAGATGCCGATTTTACGTGGGCAATTGCTGTAGCGGTAAAAAAATCGGATGAAAAAAATCGAATATCGGTAGTTTTGAACGCGTAATCCGTGTGTGTAGCGCCCAAAGGGGCTTGGTCTATACGCGAGTCCCTTTTTTTCGTCGTTTTATTATTAGATAATTTATGTGTTTGCGAGAGGGAACGAGTTTGAAAAAAATGGTGCTGTTGTGGAGATTTATAAAGAATGATAAGAATGCAGATGGTTTTACTTTTGAGGCGGTTCTGGACCCCAACGGTTTCTGCTCGCGAGGCGAATTCTTTTCCTCGTTATTAGTCAGAAATGCATTGCGAAAAAAAAAATTGTTTTATTGGTGACGCGCGCGATATTTTTCTTCGTTTTTGTATTATTTCTGCAAGATCGTATTGTAGACGTTGTGTATATCAGCAGACGTATTTTTTGCGATAGAAATACTCGTTGTAAGAGTTATTCGGATGACTATAGAAGAGAGTATCGAATAACTCGAATGATAAATTATCTCACAAAAAGATTGGAAAATTACAAGAAATGATTAGTTTTTCTTATAAATATACACTGCAGTAATGAAGCTTCGTGTAAAAACTTGATTTGAAACATATGAAAAATTCATATTTTTTCACTTCGAAGTTGTGTACGTAAATGATTAACAGTAATATGTTAATGCTACGGTGGCAGCTCCTGCGTATGAATAACGCTCGAAGCGATGTATCGGGGAATCCCTTCGCTCTGCGAGAATTAACGATAAAAATATTAAAAATATGCAGTTTGCAATTTGAGCACTTAAAAACTAGTCCAACCGGTCGCGCATCGTCTTATAGTTTATTTCGATACCAGCCCAGAAGCGTAACTATACAGGCCTTATTAGCGGCACGCAAAGTGAATATTCATTTCGTTTTTTTCTTTTTGTATTTAACTAAAGTTGCTTCTCGTTATATGTATTTTTAAGCGCACTATGGCGCCAAAATGCGTTACTTTGCTTAAACTTTAATTAGAGATTCCATTACTTCTTCTCTCCGATAAACAACAGCAATTAGAGGATATCTCGTAAAATAAAAGAGAACACGTTAAAAAAAATTAAATTTAAAATGCTCTCGTATCAAAATTTCCACTCAATCGCACGATCCAACTCGGAAACTCCAGGCTTAACCAGAATCAAACTCTTCGCAATCCATTTCTACGAATATATGCCCGTCGGCAGATTCGCGGCCGATAGCATTAGCGAAACACATAATATGTATATAAAATCTCAATCTCATTCGGATTCTCGCGCGCGTGCGGCACAAAATAATAAAATAGAGAATCCCAAGGGGGAATCCCCGGGTTCCGTATCCATTGCACGACACACGCCGTCCTGGAAAAACCACTGTACAAGCATTGTAACGTGAAAATGCGAGGCGTGACGTCGTCGCTGAGGTTATCCACGCGAATGCGATTCTTGACCTTATTCGAGACGATCGTTTATCAAATCCATCGATCGCTTTCACGGATAGGCTAATTTTTTCTATTCGAAGCTTACAATGGGCTATTATTTTCGCATTGTTAGCTGGAGGTGAGAGACTTTGGCTTCTTGGAATTCGTGAATTTTGTTTTGCTGCGTATTAGACACATGTATGTGTTTTTTTCTCGTTACTTATATAAATTTTTCACTGTCAAGGCGAAGGATGCCGATTATATTGTTCGACTATTATCGTCTCATTGACGTGTACGCGTCGGTGCGTGGGTATGTTGTACACATTTTAATATGAATTAATCTTTGGAGTATATTATACAGCGTGAAATATTCATAAGCTAAAAAGTTGGATTAGCTTTAGAGAGTAAAACGAATTGAATAATCTTAATCGGCAGCTTCAATAACATCGTGTATGTACACGATGGAGAGAGATTAGCGCGGTGATTGATAACTCATCTTTTAAATTTATTTCCTGATAAACATAATATGATTTCTTCCATGCAAATCGAGGAAAAATCTTCTTCCTAGTCTGATTTGATATGCATGAACTAATCGATTTTGATAGTCGATTTTTATCGCTTAAAAAATAATTTATATCATACATTTCAAATAACAATGTAACGCCGTCAATTTTTATATTTATAGACCGAGGACAGGCGTCAGAGTGCCGCAAAAAAAAAATCCCTCGATCCTCGAGTGACGACACGAGATCCATTTCTCCAGCGTCAACCGAAATCCACAATAAACGGCATCACGCGCGCCGATCGACGCGACCGGTTGGGCAACGAGCGCACACACGCGCGTCAATGGGGCCGATTATACGCGGAAACGAGGCTCGATCTCCCAAGCGCGTAAAATTTTCTCTGACTCACGCGCGTCAGCCGCGCAGGTGTGTGTACAGCTTAGATTCCCATCGGCGCTTCTTCCTATTTTTTTTTATACGATTCAATAATGCGCGCTTTATAACGTATAATATTGAACGCGCTTACGTATAGCTGACAGAGTTTGTTTTGGTTTAACGCGGGATATGCGTTTTTCATCGTGGGAATCGCTTGTTTACAAATCCGATAATCGCTGATCGGTTCATCCGATTTTCGAGCCGTGTAACAATGGAATTATGACGTCGTCGCGTTTTCCGAGCGATCGACAAGCGCGGGATTGCCTTGTCGTGTCATAATATACAACTACATGCGTATGCATATGCGACGACACGTGTTATGAGACATTGGGGTTTTTCGTTATTCCAGTATACGAAATCACGCACATACACACACACACACAGAAGGAGCAGTTTTACGGCTCTCGGCAATTAGGAATAGACCGCAGAGACCGATGGTAATTATTCAAATTCGACCGTCGTTTTCGAGAGAATCTATCCGCCCATCTTTGAAATGCTGCGGGAACATAAAACGATTGCGCTAACGATCGTTGCTAATTTGTTCCCCTTAACGATGGGACCACTCTATAATGTGCGATAACGATGCGTATACACGATCTATACGGATTTTAGATACCCGAAATTTCGTGGAAGACGAGGAGATGTTAGAACTTGGGCTTTTGTGTTGCAAATCGTTCGGGAGAAGCGTGTACATTCGAGGCCGATCCACGTCAAGGCTAATTTGTACTGTGCGGATTTTCATACATATGGCAGAGTGCTGCTGTTCGCAAATGTATTCAATTCACACACATCAGGTGTTTTACAATGACGGGAAATGAAAAAGTAAGGAGCATTAATATACGAGACTATTTTCAGGCTCTACTGGGATAAACCGACTATAAATGGATAATTTTTAATTGCTCGTGGATTTTAAGTGCCTCGAAAATCCCGCTTTACTGCGGTAATTACGCACGTTAAGACTGTTTTGCTTTTGCTGCGCGGCTCAGTGCATTTTATCACAGTAGTGTTGGAATGCGTGGCTTCCCTTTGAATGTGTATAGTGTGGACTTGGTGAAAAAAAAACAATGAAAAATTGAATTTATCATATTCCTATCGAATGTGTGTTACCTTGCAAACTCGCCAGGAAACTCCGCAACGTTTATGTATACTTATTATGTTCGCGATCAACCTTCGTTTGTGGTCAAATCAAAATGCATTCAATTATTAATGCGATGATTTATCTTTAAATTCTTATTTTAGCTCTGATGCAGTCTTGAAATTTTTATACGTGAGCATCAACGTCGGATATACTTTATCTATTTTTTTTATTAAATTAAAAGAATAGTTGGTCTTATTCAATGGTGAAATAGATAATTGAAGAAAAATTGAACCAAACAATGTGATTTTTTTTAAATTGCCATTAAATTGTGTTGTTTTAACAATATAAAAAAATGTTCTTCGACAGTTCATAAAGGTAAAGTTCAGCGGCAGTCAATGACAATTAAAAGAAAAGGATGTGTTAAGGACGTTAAGATCCTTCGTTACTTCCCCCTTTTCTGCAAAGCCATGAACAGTACGAACACGCTTTTGTCTCGTGCCATAGGGCCATGTGTGATTCTTCCCCTTTTGTTAAGAGCAGCTATTTCCTGTATAGGCAGAACTCTCGAACACGTTTACGAGCACTTCACGAAATTGCTCGGACCGTCCTCGAAGTCTACAAAGTAGTTACCGTATGCAAATCCCAATCGGTCATAAGTATATTTGAAACATTCTCGTGCAAGTTCCTTTTCCGGACCACACGTTGGAGCTGGGAAGTTGGAATATTTTTAAAATATTTTAAATTGAACGAGTAATGGCTTGAAATGGGAACTTTTTTTATTTAATGAGGTGGTATCATTGATTTTTTTTCAAACATTTATTTTAACTTTATTTATATACGTTTAGATAGAATAACACAGATGGACGCGTTATAATAATCTTACATCCAGACGATCATTACGCACTCGTTACCAATTTTACCTTTGACTTTCATGTTTCACATATAATTAAATATTAAATGTCGAATGAAAGATAAATATTGTTCGTGATGTGTTAGCGAGCGCCATTTTAAAAATACTGACAACTTCTCAAAAACACGGTTGTGAATTTATAAACGTTAGTGTGATTGTTTATACTTTCGGACAGACCAGATTTAATTAGCAAAAAGGATTTAGCTCAAGCGAATCATTATTATCAGCGTGGAAGCTCATATATGTGTAGAAGGAATGTATAATAGTAATCATAAAGTTACTCACTTTGCAATAAAGCTGTTTAAAAGTTGGGGAAGCTATAGAGAGCATTATGAGTAAAATAGCACGTATTTTTGATGTACGCAATCAAGTTTTCACTTATATTGAAAACTTTGTTATTGTCTTTTTCACTTTTTCATATAATGAAATAATGTAGGAGTAAATTTATCACGTATAAATTAATTTAATACAACTAAAATGAGGGTGTAAAGTACTAATTGACTAAAAGAAATTCATTTCCGCCAAACCTCATCGCAATATAACCGTAGCTTTATTTACATTTATTAACGCGCCCTATATATAATAACTATAGAAATTCATGTGTATATCATCATCGTCATACGCAACATTTTCTTTTTTATATTGACTATGTCTTCACGTGTCGCAGAGGCAACGCTATATGTATATGTCTCGTGTGCTGATAAAATTAGCTCAAGTTAAATTTATAAGTCGCAAACGAACTAATACCAATTCAGTGGTGTAGCACCTCCCCCGATAATTAACTATTAATTTATGAGAATAAAAGTATGAAATTGCTCTACTGTGCATCTTATGTAACTTGTGCTAATTTTATTATAAAATATTCTCGTCGTCGTGATTTACAAGCGACCAATCAATGGTTACGCTTTATTATTCTATATGTTTTATTATATCGACGAAAGAAACAACCGTAGATTAGGAAAATTATACTTAGATCATAATACGTATGTTCAAAACAACGTTGCTATAATAACGAAAGTGTTTTTACTCTGCAATAGCTTCTTTGCGAGCATCATCAACATTCATGGTTTTAGACCGAAAACGTTTGTACTCAGGTTTCATTGTTTATGTTTATAGTTAAACGAATATCCACTTGTTACAGTTTTAGTTTTAATAGACCTTCTAGGATAGTTCCTTGAGTTCATTGAATTGAAAATTCTTTGATAATGTTAAATCATATATTTGCTATTTTTATAGCATATGATTTACATGTTTGAATAAATTAAAAATATATTATAGTTTTCAACTGCGCCGCTATGTAATATAGGAATCGCTTAAATTAGTCAACATTAAATAGTCACAAGACACCCAAAAAGTCGTTTCATTGAACAAGCCTTCGATTATACCTTTATATTATATCTTCAAATTCAAACAACTATACACAGAAATAGAATAACAATGGTAACTTATACATTCTCACTCTTTCGATAACATTAAAAACTTCAACACTTAGATTCAACCAAATTTTTCAGCCGTTTACAATAATTATAGTAATAATGATAACAAAAACAAATAATTAAGTAGAGATAGTCTTCGAAGAATTATTGTCTCTTTATCCAAGCGCAATAAGAGTATTATTGCCTTATTTGTATTGCAATATAATAAGTATTTTCACAGCTCAGTGTAACTAGCATATAATATCATCGCGGCCTGCAGCTATTTTCTGTACGTGTATAAGGACGGTCTAAAGTAAGCTTTTTGGCAAGAACGCAGAGATATACGCGAGCTGCATCGAGAGATTAGGCGAAATTTACGATTTATTATTATCGCCGCAGCTAATCGCAGCTTCTTTAACAAACGAACAGTGTGTGCATATGTACATATTATAAACGCAATATTTCAAAATCATAAAGTATGTATTGTACACGCAAAACACGCTCTAGTGGAACCTCTATTATCAAGCTCTATATCAGATCAATTGACGTAGTACTTGCACATCCTTCGTCTATGTAGGAATTATACATCGTTCGATAAAAATCAACGTGAAACGATGGAAATACATGAAAAGAAAAGATCACAGGCTTCTATATTGCGGGGACGATAAACTCGTTAACAAGGCCCAGTCTTTCGAGGATAAATCAACGTTAGATCGACATTTTAAAAAATGACCGAAACGAAAAGAAGTGTGCGCCTCGTTAGCGCCTACAAATATAATAACGGCTAAATTTTAGAAAAAAAAAGTCGCAAATCTAAAGTAAATTTACAAATTTAAGGTAAGGGCGATTGCCCGCTAGTGGGCGCCGGGTCGATTATCGAATCCGGCGAGCTTTTGTTGCTCTTCGTCGGCTCTTTCGAATTATTGCTGCCCGACTCGGAACTTTCGCTGTTTTCGTTGCCGTTGGCGGCGGCTTTTTCCTTCAATTCGGCCTGACGCACCATCTCGTAGTTCTTCAGGTACTCGACCACTTGCGCGTGTCCGAATGTCTCCGCCTCGTCGATCGGTCGATTGCCCCATCTAAAATTAGATTTTTTTGTTGAATGAATGGTCAGATTAACAGATTACATCAAGAGTGTTAACTATACACAAGTTTCTGAGCATCGTTGTAACAACGGTATAACAGCAACTCGTATGCTTGTGAAAAGTTTTTCAGTGGAATGAAATTAATTCTTGGACATTTATCCTTGTAGGAAAATAATTGGAACATACAGGGGCCATTGCGGTGTCAATAATTATGCGTGGCTCAAAAAATATACGCATGAACAAATTCATAGCAATACACGCAGATCGTGACACGGGTAACGAAACCGTGCCTATGCGCCATCTATCATCGAAATCCAGAGACTAGATAGCCGAACAATTTTAAAAAGATACACGGTCACACACGGCTCGTCCATTGAATTTCGCTCACTGAATGGCGCGAAAATACATCGGTGCGCGATTTTACGTATAACGGGACGACTCGTTCGCTCACCTGTCCTTGGGATCGTGGGGAACACCGCATTGCTCGATGAGAAATTCGACGCAGTCCAGATGGCCCTCGCTCGCGGCCAGATGTAAAGCCGTGCGGCCGTCGTAGTCCGAGAGGGTCATGTCCATGCCGCTCAGACGATGCCTGTAACCAAGACCAAGAGATGCTTGGGTGTACTTATTTACTTGGCACGATTGTGTCCTCCTTTCGAGAGGATATTATGCTTCAGCGATGAATCGAGGACTCGTTGTTGCGCAAGGGGATATGTGGGTAATGAGCCTCGGAGGTGCACGTTTATGTATCAGGGGTGCTTATAATTTTTTTTTACGATGAACCACCGAGGCTCGATTGTTATCGAAGATGCGAACGCAAGAGAAGTGGAAGTACTGATTTATGCTTTTTTGCCTGAATTCCAAAGCTGCTTTTATGAACAATCGAATCTGTCACTTTACTTGTATATTTACGAGGAAAAAGCTTTGCGTATATCGAAGGAGGAAAATCGTAATTCTAAATGCGTAAATGACAGTTACGATACCATTACAACATCGATAAATAACGCATTAAAAGAACAATAATAATAATAGTAACAACAGCGTACAAAGCTGTGAAAAAAAAAAAAGATAACATCGAACTCGAATCGATGTGTTTTCCTCCGGTGTTTATTGTGAGTGTGTGTACAGGAAGCGGTGAATTAATGCAGAAGCTGAGAGTACATGTAACGCGCGCGCGCGCGCATTGTTTGATTAGCTTTTACCTCGAGAGCGCAAAAGCTTTACTTGTTCTTGGCGACTCACCACTCCAGACAATCTCGTAAACTGATGAGGTATAGATGCGTGTTCGGATCGTCATTATACAGTGTGCGTAGATTGTGTGTTTGCGTGGGTCGGTATAACAATGGCGTTTTAACGTGTTAGTATTTTACATTTCACTGCGTACTTTCGTAATATTTCTTTATACCTTAATTTTCAGTTAATTTAACTAAAAATTTTAATTAAATTTTTGTTTCTTTCGAAAATAAACATCGCTCACCTGCGCATCGCTGTGACATCGCCACTGGCAGCACTGAAGAGCAGATTAACGATGGACAGGCCCTTGGTCTCGTACTTGTGTCTTCGCGGGTCCTTCTTGTTCGTCGCGTGCTTGAGATTGTCGTACCTGTGGAAGTTGAACTCGGAGACCAGCTCTTCGCAGAATTGAACGCCACGACAGGAGTTGCCCAATGGGTCCAGAGGTGGCGACCACGTACAGATGCCCATTACGTTGGGGATCACCACGAGGAGGCTACCCGAGACACCTGATTTCGCTGGTATCCCCACCTTAAAGTGCGAAAAGCTTTATCTTTTATTTCAAGAATAACGGTATGGACGTATGGATGAGGCAGTTTTGATATAGCTGGCAAGCCACCACTTATTTATAGACATTTTTAACTTAAAATTTCCAAATAGTTAGAAATTAAGAACAATTTATTAGACAGCGATATCATCGGTACTCTGCTTGCCTGAAAAGTACCAGATGGCATAAGATTTTATATCCGTTTACCTTGAAGGCAAATTGACCACTGTAATCGTACATCCCGCAGCTGTGCATCAGACTGAGAACATCTCGGACGCTATCGGGTTTCAGCACCTTCTCCTCCGTTATTGGACAGATTCCACCGTTCGCCAAAGTGGCTGCCATTACCGCCATCGATTCGCAATTCGCCTCCATTGCGCAACACTGTAACCCGAGATTCAGACATTGAAATCTTGTTATTAAAAAAAAAAAAGAAAAAGGTTTAAAAAACGAACCTGAAAATAGAAATCCATGCACTCTCGCAAATTCGTTTTCTCGGGGTAGCAGCCGTGCTCGCGCATGTAAAATCCAAGCGCGTAATTTCTGTCAGCCGCCTCTCGCTCCGACAGGAAGACGGCGTTGTTGAAGCCGAGATTCTCGCCTCCCGCGAGCCTCTTGAAGTAGTTCATCGTGAAATCGAACTTCTCAGCGAGCGTCATTTCCGGCTTTATCAGGACCTTCAACAGCGAACAGACCAGGATCGCGCCGGCGTTGATCATGGGATTGTGCGGTTTTTCTGAAAAGTTAAAAATAACACTATTATGACAATGTATGCTATTTACGCTACCAGTTCGCACGATCGCAAAAATAGAAAATCTAACGAAAAGCTAATCGACGTGTCAACTCACTGTTATGATCGAGCACGAGCTCGTTGAAATTCCTTCCCGACGGTTCCTGCCCGACGTACTTGTGCACGACCTCCTGGCCTAGTCTCTCGAGGGCTATCGCGTAGGTCAGAGGTTTGCTGCAGCTCTGAAGAGTGAATGGTATCGTGGTGTCGCCGATGCTGAAACGCTGACCGTCTATCGTGCAGACCGAGACGCCCCAGTACTCAGGATTCATTCGAGCCAACTGGGGAATGTACGAGGCGACCTTGCCCTCGGTGTTGGACTTGCACTTCCAGTAGAAGTCCTCGATGTGCTTGGTGAAGCCCGGGAAGTCCGGGATGATGAACTGGTGACGGAAGGCTCGCGAGATCAGGACTATGTTCGGCGTGATTATTCTGCGGGAGGAGATCTCGATTGTATAGCAATAGCATTGACAATGATTTTGTGAATTTTTTTTACCTTCGGAACTGTTCTCGATCGAGCTTCTGAGTCTCGTGCGATATTCCCTCGTGGCCGCCGGATTTGATATGTTCCTTCTTCAGATTGTCGGTGAGCTCCTGTAGTCGCGGGTCGTTCTTTCGCAGACCGGTCGTTCTCAACGCCTGCGCGCGTATGGTTTATTATTTCGGATAATTACGTGTTGATTATTATTGCAAATTTTTTCATGCCACTCACAGCTAGGAATTTTCCAACGTGGAGCAGTCCGGTCTCTTCGTTTTTGAACATGTCGAACATGACATCCTCTGCGTTGGTTGCTTGATCCTGGTCTCTTGTACTGCAATTTTTTAAACGCTTATTTAACCGTAGCTGAATAAACATGCGTATGTACTCGGTCGTGTGTGGATGTTACGTATGAAAATCTAAGACTACTTGATAACGAGTCAAGCGCAGTAAGTACTTTTAGTTGCATAATTGTATTCTAGCAAATTCAAATTTACTTGAAACGTGCAATCTACTTTACGCTTTATAGTTACGATTACAAAGCAGGCGAAGAAACTTTTTTAACGGCGTCGTTTTGAACAAATTTTGAAATTTATTCAATTTCTTTTACGTTGACGCGAAAAACTTTCGGACAATAATTTTGAACAAAAAAAAAACGATCAGAAATAAATCCTATGGAAAAATTTGATATAACTGACTGTTTCCATGCCAGAGAATATGCATGGTACTCACTACATGTAATGGCTGTCATGAATGAAGCTGTAATCGCTGCAAAGAACAGAAGAAATTAGTGGATTAGTATAGAGCTCCTCTGGAAGTGTGAAATTATTGTAACCCTTATGAACGGGTGTCGTGCGAACACACTATAATACTGATATTGTTATTTAAATTGTTTAAAAGTTAAAAAAAATAGAACGTAAATTGACTACCAATCGAAATCCTCATTTCACACAGCAATTTCTCGCGCCAAAGCAATTTGCAGTAGACCCGATCGTTCGAAAATCGATTTGCCGATAACAAAGCTATCGCAAAATAGTATACCGTATCGTCTGCACCTGATCCTTATTGTCACCGGACGCCTGATGCAAATTCTCGAGCTTGTGAGGACGGTAGTACCGACACAACAAGTCGAAGTCGTCCATGATGTTCATCTAACGTTTACCGACTAGTCTCATACGCCTTTATATAATATGCGCGAATCGTATACGAGACAATCGTGTCTCTATATTTGCATTTTCGAATATTGACATCAATACGACCGAATAATAATCCTCAATCAGTATAGCGATGTTCAGATCGATTTTTATTGGGGCTTGTTAAACGCGGCTGTCTGTTTTATATTGACGCGTCTCTCTATGATTACGCTCGGATTATTTCGATCTTATTTCATTCTATATCTGATAAATATATCAGACCGTCAAGGTGACGAAAGAAGCATAAAAGTGAGAAATTGAATAGAGCATGATCGCAGTTCAAAGGCATAAAAATGGCACAAACGAGCAAACTGAAATCCATTTGAATTACACGTCAAGTTCTCGAAAGGAGACGTCTTTGGACCGTATTGCTTATGTATGCTAATTATCCTATATTATTATTTATTTTTTACACAAAGTGCTCGTTTAGCTAAAAATAAATCCGAGATGCAGAGAAATCTGCTCTTCTCGTTACAAAGGCAGACGGGGTGAAAAAAGAGAAAGTTGCACCTCAGGCCGCACTTCGCGCCAGATGTTTTTTTAACAGCCATCACCTCCGCACTAGCGTCTAGAGGGATTTATTTTATAAACAAAATATGACTGTATAAATGCATCATGCGGGTGTTCGGACACGTACGTGACCGTCTGCAATTTCTCTGTTTACTCCTCAAAACCTACTTAAAAAGTATATGGATATACCTACAATAAGTGCGACAATTATGCAAGGGGATGAATTAAATTTTAACTGCATTATATGCCTGTGCAGCGTATCTCTTGTTATGATGCAGTGCTGCTGATTAATATTTGTGAGAGATATAAGTTTCTAGCCATATCAAACTCTCGATAAAATTAAAAAAAAAAAAAAATAAGAAAGCGAAATTTTGATGGCTCGACTCACCGTCGCTGCACATTTTCGAGCTCCAAGGCACTTCCGTAAGAGGCATCTAAGTATCTCGCCGAGCCGAGTTTCGTGGACTTTGGCACCGCCGCTAGTCTCTGCGAATCAAACAATGTTTTATGGGTGAAACATTTGCGGACCGTAATTTTCGAGAGCAAACGCGAAGTTATTCGTTTGCTGAAAATGTCATCGAAATGTAACGATGAAATTTTTTTTATTTTCTATTTTTAGAATGTATAAGCTACATTTAAACTCTATACTCTTGGAAACGCTGTACAGAAAAGCAATAATTTATGGTTTACGCACATTTTGGCTGCAGTGCTATTGTTCATCGACGACAGCTCTTAGCTACAAAATTTTAACATTGTCGCAGAAAATGAGAACTATTTCGATACATTTTACAATATTAATTGTGAGAAGTTTTCTCAAATAACAGATCAAAAGCACGTTCGGTAGAAGAATTATCTCAAGATTCACAAAGTTCCAACACGCTGTACCCTCGAGTCTAGGGGTTGCTACCCTCGTGGATTCCTCAACAGCAGCTGCAGGGTAGCAGCTATACGAAGTCGTATATTTATTGATCTCGCAGTGATTCAACTACCCCCAACCGGACTAAGCGGAAACCTCGCACGTGTAGCAAATGCGGATGATCGGCGACACGTGCTTTCATTTTTTGTCCATAACTGTACACGTACTTGTCGCGAAATTACTGTTATTAAATTTAAAAAATTGCAGATAATTGTTTTTACAAGACTTATTACGAGTTCTTGATGGTCGTAATACAAGTGTTAAAGTCTCAGCAATCTTCACATTCTTTTTAGTGTAATATATGTGACTTTTTGAGGGAAATGATATTTTTTTTTGTTTTTTAACAAATGGACAAAAATATTTTGCAAAAAAAAAAAAGATATTTGCTGATTATAATCGGATATGCATAAACCGGACCGAATGAAAACAGTCTCGTATATAATCGTCAACCAAGATGCCGGTGCCAATAAACGAGCAAACATAAGCAAGTGACTTTTGTATGCACAATTCTTTGCATCTGCATCCAAAAATAATAGTTTATTGTGTACCAAGTGGGTAAAGTGGGCCTTTTTAGTTAGTTACTTTAATCCCGCTATATAGGTCAGAAAAACGCGAGAATCGTGCTTGTGTTACAAAAACCTACTATCGTTACGTTACAAGTATATTATTTTGAAAGATATTTTCAAATAACCCGCCAAAAAAGCTCTACTCCAAAAACAAGCAAACAATTAAAGCTCCCGTCATCAGCGACTCTCCGGATAAATGACTTTTCGGTCGACGAGTCACAATAGCGAGTTTAAACCTTAGTCGCCGCGATTCTCGATGTATTTTCGTCCCGCGAAATACGGTCACTGTCATCGCACACGTGGGCCGCAAGTTCTGCTCTCTTGTGTCTCTCCCTGCAGCTGTCTATCGATCACTGTCTTCAGTTCTTCTCCTATTTTTTTTTTTTTTTTCGGCAACTCACAAACTTATGTAAAATTTTGACGAGTGTGTATTTTCAGAGGCTTTCCCTCTGTCGTTTTTAAAAGTCGAGTTTACAATGCTTCATTGAAATATCGCAGGTACGTGAAAAAGACGTCGTTTGTCATGAGGGAAAAATATCTGTCGACTGCAAAATCATGCTTTATCTATAATTGGATCATTTACCTGCCACTATTATAAATAATTCAGTGTCATTATAACCGTTATAAATACCTATACTTCTTGTGTCAAAGCTTGTTTGTTGTTTTTAACTTAACCTCCGTCTCTGTACGAGGCAAAGTTAATTCACGTTTAAAATAAGTGAAAAATCGATTGAATTTTTTCTATAGCATAAACGCAAAATCAATCGTAACCACAGAGTCTGCCCAGAATCCACCGCTGAAATCGTGACCCAAAAAGCCCGCATCCCGTGACTCAAACTCTCAGTCTTGCACAAAACTCCCCGTACGTTATAATCCTGCAAGCTCCTATATGCCATAGCTAGCCTTTGGCGCGAAGGAAAAAATCAATACCTGGAGGCGCGTGTGAAAGCGCCGGAGTCCGGCGATCGTTCCCGGCTTCGACGACGTCTTCAGGATCCTGAAGGCGTGCAAAACCACGTCTCTGTACATCTCTCCTCTCAGCGCAAGCTCTTTATCTCCTCAAGTCCTCGATCGCAGAATGTAACAACTCGAGTCTCTCTGATGATTACAACAAACGTCGAAGCGATATGTGACAAGAGAGAGAGTGTGTGTGTGTGTGTGTGTGTGTGAGAGAGCGACGCAATGCGTCCCGACGACGACTAGGTGCCTACTACTGTGGGCTCTGCTCTCGCAGGTGGACGTGTACGACGAACCGACGGCTAAATTGGGGACATGCGCTCTTCGCGACGCGGCTAGTGCTTGCGGCAGTTTTCGTGCGCGCGACGATTATGTATACAATATGATGATTTAAACAACAAATGAAAATGAAGAATTGCGTAGGCGTAATAAAAACGAATCGCTTCGAATGTCAATGTGTGATTTTTATTATTGTCTTGTGATTATTACTGGATCGTTTATACATTTACAAAAAATATAAAATGTGCGAATCTCAGCGTGAACTTTAACGGAGTTCATTTTCGAAAAAGAAATAATTTTAAGATCTTTATACGAATTAGACTTAATAATTACATCTTTGATTTGTTTTCATTTGAATTTCTGCCTTAATTATAGATAACGTTTCATTCTTTTTCGAAAATAACATTGAAAGATATACCCTGCAAAATTAGGACTAATCAACTAAATTTTAAATTAAATAATTACATAATTATTAGCTTCTTGATATCGGCGACTACCACATTTCAACAATGGAAAAAAAATTACATACTAGTAAAAACACAAAGATTAAGTACAAGGCAGTTTTCGTTAGAATAATAAAATTGATTATTTTAAAAGTGCCAATTCTTTAATTCTAAATTGTACAATTGCGTGTAGAATATTTATCGAGGCAGTTTTTTTTTAAATTTTTTAACTACGTCTAAACAGAACAGGCTAGAAAATACATCACTATAATATAAGTTATAATATATTTCGATTTACTGATACTCATAATACTTTGGTTAGCATTTCTCGACGCCTACACGTAAATATGTATGCCACATTCTTTAAATTGTCTCTGTTGTGTTACGCGTAGCTTACGCTCAGCCACACTTGCAGATTTCCTTTTCTTGCTTTCTTTTGATTACGCCAGGATATGCATGATTCGGAAGACCTTAAAAGCGAAGCACAACAGTAATCTTATCTCGCGAAATCTTGTTAGTTACGCTTAAAGACAAAAATTACTAGAAAGCACAGAATAAACAAAGCGCAATGATAGGCGTCTATGAAACTTCCATTTCAAGCAAATTATAATAGTACTAGTGATGGCACATAGCCCAGGTTTAAACAATGCTGTAATGAGTATTATTTAATCCCGTTAAAAATAAGCATGTCAACTATACAAATATAAAAATTATGTTTTATAAAATATAGTATAAATGTAGAAGGCATAAATGGCTTCGATCTTAAAGTCTTCAATGAGACATAATAAAAACTCTTTACTAAAAGTATAAAAAGCATTCAAAATTGTCAAAATTTTGCCCATTAAAAGCGCTTGCTGTAGATTCACGCTTCGAAATTAGTCAGTACATATTTTTTTAACGTCCTGTTGTGCTTCTACTATACATATATTGCAATGCGTCCGCGTATTGCAGATTCGAACAATTGCGAGTAACTGTAAATTGCATCTTAAATTTCTCGTGTGCAAGTGCTTAACTTAATGCAATCGATGTGAAATAAGAAATAGCTTCGTGTTAAAAAATGGCAAAAGAGTGCACAGTAGCAAAAGCATATTCCAAGTATAATACATAAAAGAACTTGATTCTCTATTTGTACAGAACATATCGACGCACAGCTATGAGCTTTCTTGCTTTGTATCTTATTTATATTTACAAATTAAAATATCTTATTCTACGCTAACACTTTTGATCGAAACGCTATGTACTAGGATACGTAAGTTGGCTTTAATCGGATAAAATTCTAGACTCATGTGTCTGTGGAGCCAGCAAAAGTGGAACTTGTATCGTGAATGTGAAAAACCGCATCTTTGCAAAAAGGCAATTTCATCGAACATTCCTGAGATCAGAGTTAAGGCATTAGTTTGGTTTAGAGGTGGTCCACTTTTGTAGTAAGAATATTTTTAGCAACAATTACAGTGTATTTTCGCAAAAGACTGTCTAAAGATCTATTCATGTCTATAATCTTACGTTACGCTAGAGAAAACTATCTACAACTCGTCTATGTATTACATATTTAAAAAGTTAGAGAAGAACTCCTAACGAATCTACTGTCTATCTCAAAGCTACAAATCACATCTAATTAGAAAAATTTCGTATAATTTTTATAAAGTCATTACAAACATTCATAGTTAAAAGTTTTTAAGTTTGCATTTCGGAGTCCAAAATCTGGAACCTCTCGTGACTTATTTCTTTATAGTAAACATTTGGCTTTTACCAATTTCACAATAGTATTCATTATAATATAAAGTGTACAATTCACAACATCCTTCTAGAAAGAACAATATTGTTAATACTTGTAATTACGACGAACCTTTTCGTTAGTCCCTTTCGAATCAAACAAAGTATGCGCATTCCAAGTAGCATTAGAAATCCTTAAGAACGCTATCGACGACAGTTCTAGAGGATCACAGAGAATGAGATTACATCAAATGATCCATCAGAAGACAGGATCAAAAATCATAGCATAATTCTTTAACATTCAAAAGTTAAGATAAACGTGTAAAAATAATATACACGTTATTAAATATGAACTACATACAGTGATCAGTCAAAAAGAATTACAAATGCTGCCAATACACGATCGATCTTTGAAAATGATAGCAAAGCAGAGTAGACGTCGATACTTTGAACATTCCCTTCAGTTCTTTCAGTAAATGCAGCGAGTTGTACCGAGCAGTAAACTCTTAATTAAATCTCAACACACCCTCGTGCCAACACAACAATCACACAAGGAACATCGAGTCTCAAAGTACCGACACCAGCTCGGCGGCCTCCTTATCTCAGATAACCGTGTCCTGATAAGCCGGCGGCCCACTGAGAACAAACTGCCTCTGACTCTGCCTGACGATGTCCGTCCTACTCGGCACCTGTGGCGTAGCCCTGACTCCGTGGTAATTACTGTAACTCGACCTGGCACTCGCAGGTCTGTTACCATACAAGTCATCCAAATCCTCTCCGTTTAAGCTCTGAGTGCTTGTCTGCTGAAAGCTCGGGTTGCTCTGACCCTGCCACTGCATGGAACTGACGATCTCGGTGCTAGGAATGACAGGCAACTGAGGAGGTGGTTGCTGCCAGGATTCGGCCAAGTTACGAGTCGAACTGGCACTTTCCCAATTGGTCGAGGCGCCGAGGTTGCCGGAGATAACGGCTGGGTAGGCGTTCGGGTCGCCGCTCCAGATGTTGGGAGATGAGGCCGCGAGGTTCATGGTGTCAGGCTGCCAGTTCGGGGGTGCTGGAAGAAGAAATATACGATAAGTTATGTCTCATAACATTTTTGAACACATCATACAAGCTCTCACTCTCATAGAAGTAAAAAAAAACAAACAAAACTATTAATCGGTAAAATCGTTTAAAAAACATACCCGGATTTCCTCGGTCCCAGTGCCCGGATATCCTATCATAGTTGAGCGTCCCATGCGACATCGAGTTGACGTTCTGGTTCGTCAAGTTCGCAACGATCGGCGGTGTATTAGCATAAAGGCTCTCGTGATGTTCCATGATTCTGTTGACGGGATTCTTCCTCCTACTTTGTCTCACGGAACTTCGTCGACTGTTGGTGGATCTCCTGGTGCCGTCGCGTGAAATGACTGATCTTCTCTTGACTCGTCTCGGTGTCATCGGCTTCGGCGACACGCTTTCGTCCTGGACAACTGGTGGCTCCGGCTGCGAGTACTCGATGCTGTACAAGGGCCGCGGTTGCTTCTTCTTCTTTTTTCTAATTTGCGCTGCTGCTCCAAAGGGAATTTTCCATGAGTCTTTGTCGACCAGATGTGAGGTGGTGGTTTTTGGGATACGTGCGGGATTCGTGGATGAGACATAGGAATGATTTTTTTTACAGTTTGGATTTGTGGATTGCTGATTGTTCGAATTCTTTTACGTTCGAGTTCAATATCGATGTTATTAACGATGACATGCTCGTTAGAAATGATTTAGCTGTACTTTCACTGGACAACATTTATAATGGAAATTAGTTCACTACATTATACGAACAATCAATAATCTTACGTAAATTCGACTATCTTAGGAAGAAAATTTAAAATAATATGAAAAATCTACTTCAACACATTAGAATTACAATAGTATTTTTACTGATACGGTGTTTGTTGAAAAGGATACCGGTCAATAAATGCAATAAATAAGATTTATCTACGTCTAAGTATAAACTACTGTAATTAAAAAAATATGATTACCCACCAAGTGACCCAGAGATTAAAGAGTGTTCACCAGGAAACCAGTGTTATACAACAAGATATAGGAAGAAAATAAAGTGAAGGGTTAATAAATAAAAAAAGCAAGCATGATGTGTATTTTGTATATTGCACTTTTATTTTTCACCATAAAGCAAATCTTTTTTCAAGTTTATATATTATATTATATTGTGTGTGTTTTTATTACAGAAACGTTACAAAGAAATGGAATCGACTTTAAGTTGCATATAAATATATATAATCTATTTAACAAAAAAGATGATGAGATTATGAATCGAACGTAACTATACGAACTGGAGAACACATACATGAGACTATAAGAAATAAATTAAATTTTACGAAAAAAGCTAGGGATGAACATTGAAAAGTAATCGCGAACATCTACTACTGTAGTCTTGCACGATGAGTCTTAAACAATAAAGTTGTAAACTTATGACTGACAAGGTATGAAACTCATTCCTTTCTTTTCTTCGCGGAACCAAGTCTATGAATTCTCTACGTTGATCGACAATTAAAAAAACAAAAACAATCCGTAGCACCTCTTACAATGCAGCACGAAAAAGATTAAAAAAAACATGCGGTTCCGCGAAAAGAAAGAAATTCTTTAACATTAACGCAAATGCAATTAACGACAGTCTAAGAAAGTGATGTTTCAGAGCAAGGAACGCACGACTGCACTGAAATTAATCTCCTCGAACTCTACTTTTTTTTTTAATGTTCAAACGACATTTGGTATAAAACTTCTTAAACTTTTAATTTACTTTCTAGTCAGTTATTATTAAGATAAACAATTGTGAATTTATCAAAGATAAAAAATGTATGCTTTAGCTTCATCTTTCATCAAATAACAATTACTACAGCGCTTACTCTCTATACGTAATTATTCTTTGCTCAATCCGTACTCATGTTACACCCAAGAGTACAATCCAACTACTGCATTAGTTAAAACTAATTTCATTGCAGTTTTCTCACAAACAAATCCTACGAAAGGGGCATGAATACAGCACGTCAACTCGACAGGCAGTAAATATATCCCAATCGGAAAATCCGCGACGGAGAAGCACGCGTCGTGAAACCTTCGTAAAAGTGCACCTTTGTTTATTTTGCTGAGAACGAAAAATATTTCTCTCGACGCGACTACACGCTACCTTCAAGTCGTTTGATATTATGCTACATTAAGTCGTTTGACAATTCGTTATTTTCTTCGAAAAAAAAATTTGTCGCCGCGGCGAATGAAAATTCCGTTTGACGCGCGCAAACGAAACGCATTCGACGCGACTCCTCTCGTAGTTTATCTACGTATCACAGTCTATCAGTGCGTTATCGTTTTTTTTTTCTTTTTAAGTCTATTCGTGCGACGAACGCGTCATATTGTGCCCTCTACAACGCTATTTTAGAAATGTCTTTCACTAGATAGATCATCGTTGTATATTTTTTGTCACGCGCAGGCTGTTCGTTTTTTTATGTAATCGCCCTTTTGTAGAAAAATCTTGTTAATCTCGTTTTGGTTCGGATGAATAATCTTATTATAAACGCGATCGATTTTTCGATCTTGGCAGACGTGTTATGTCTTTTATGTTTTAGACAGATATTTTTGTACTTTATACATTTTCCAAAAATAGATTTTTTTTCAATTCAAAGCTTTTAGAAATGTTTTAGATTTCTGCGAATCACGGAAAAGGCACTATTCAATTTCTATATACGCGCAGTGTGAATATTATTTGTCGTTGTTCTATAACCATTCAAGTATAAAAAGGCTCTTAAAAAATTTGATTACATGTATTTGGAGAATACATTTATCATCTATTTGGCAAATTCAGGAATATGCGGTTTGACTTGACACGAGTACTCTACATTTAATTTCATTTTCCTCTATAACGAACATATGATTCATTGTTCCTTTGACACCGGTTGGGATGAAAGAAATACTGTTCTAAATTGACTCGATTGTCGCGGTTGTCTTAACTTGCAATAGCAAGAAATTCGTTTCACGTGAACACAATGCCTTGTTCACTACGTTTAAGTGGCACGATATTTATCAAAATTAAGTAACGTAACTTAAGAAAACGAGAAACAAATTTTGAAATTCACCTAAGAAACTAGTAAGAACAACGTTATAAAAATTACGTAACATATCTAAAAAAAATCGTATAACTCGTTGTAAGTTATAAAAAATAAAATCAACTAATTAAGACTAAATTTGTTGTTACATTAAGTGTAGAACCAATATTAAGAATCGAAATTCTTTGGGGAACACAAAAGTAAAACCATTCAGAAACTTGTTTTCAGAATCTACAATTTTTGCGTATACTTATAATAAGAACATAGCAAAGAAATCCACCGATTTGAGTTTCTGAATAGTTCGGCTATACTTGTTCTGTCCACACCGACCACCAGTAGAAAAATTGGTGCGTAAAAAAGTACTTCCTCACATCAGTGCGATAAATCGGCTACACATCAAGATTCTTCAAAGCTCAAATCCAGACTAACATAAAGATTGCGAAGGCCTATCGTTGCGAACCTCCGCAAAAAATCCAAACAATTCTATCACATCAAAACCTATCTACCAACTCTCAAACAAAAAAAAAAAAAAAATCGACCGACTACACTCGCAACGCGCCTCAGTAATTGTTAACGAACATCGATAGCGGTCTCCCGTCGCCGCGTCTTCGGGCCTGATCGTCCCTCTGCCCGGCGTTAGCAGCGTTGAGCTCTTGTTCCTCGACCGAGAGTCGCGGGTCCGAGTGGAAAGACCGGAGCCTAGGTTCGGGCAGCGGCGGCGGCTGCTGTTCCCTGATGTGATCCGCGTAGACCCTGGGCCTGTACGAGTTCCTATTCTGTCTGCCACTACTCCCGGTGCCCGTGTTGCCCGAGCCGGCGCGATTAATCTGCCTGGAGCGCATGAGCGGACTGTAGGTCACGGGTGGTGTCTGTCTCGCGCCGGAGGCATTCCTCTGGTACCTCTGCTGCCGATTGAAGCTCAGATTCGGGCTGTGACTCTCGAGGGTGTCGTAGTCGAGCGGACGGCGCTGGTGGTAGATCGGTTCGACGGTTGGCAATTGGTCTATAGGGTTCGAGTAGTCGGCGTAGTCGATCGTCTGTCGCTGGAGGCTCGAGTTAAGGCTGTTGAGAGGATTCTCGAGGACGCGGGCGCGGGAGTCCGGCGGCGCGGTGATGAGCATCGAGGCTCGACCTGGCGGCGGGGCCGGGGGCTTCTGCACTTTCTTAGACGGCGGCAATGGTGGTGGCAGCTCGCTGTGCTGGTGCTGGTGGTGCTGATGGTTGTTGCTGAAAGCGTCCGTGGTCTTAGGCGGCAGTCGCGGTGGCAGCGGTGATATTAGCGTGTTGGAGGAGGAGCGATGCGAGCCCGAGGTCGTGGCCGTGTTGGTGGGATAGTAGTAGCTATCACTGCCGGTGGAATGTTTGTTAGGCGTGTAGGCGGGCGGCGGTAGAGCCGAGTAGCTAACGTACATGGGATGCAGCGGCGTGTGGCCTGCCATGCCGAAGTCACCACCTCCGACAAAGTCAACTGCAAAAGGTTTAGTCCTGCTTTTAGTTTTCCGCTTTGTCCCTCTGCATGAGAGAGAGCTAGAGCTTTTTTCTCGTCGTTCTTCTTTTGCAGGGAGGCTGAGTTTTTTTGTCTATTTGTTCATGGAAAAGCTCGAGGATTCAGTGCCCTTTTTTTTGTCAAACGATCGTCGCGATTCACGCGGATTGCTTCTCTAAGATTCTCTGCGTTTTTACATTTGAAAAGGCGCGGCGATTATTTTACTAACGAAGTCGGTCATATTTTGTAGCGGTCTTCAATGTTATTCACTGCTGTGTGCCTTTTATTATGTTTCATGAGTGCCGACTAAACTCGAGTGTAGTTAAAAGACAGTAATGTTTATTTTGTAGTGTGCTTTCATTAGTCAACCTATAAACATGTACCCTATCTTGTTCCTTGGCGGTAAAATTCTTTGGCCAGTAATTGTAAATGCATACAAGTTGCAGAGTGAGACAAACTTTTCCTTTAAAAAAAAAAATCTGTAGTGTCTCTGCGAACTTGTAAGCAAAATGAATAAAACTGAACGTCATGCTCCAAAATATGATCACTTGAACGTAAAGTAAGAAATAAGTTTTATGGCGATTCAAGTACCTATATTGGTATAAATAAAAGCAAGCTAACAAGAAGCGAAAGAGATCTACTAGTGCTATGCTACTAAACTGCGTGCATGCAGAGTATTGATTCCTTAAAGTTTTCCATGAATTTACTCACGCTCTGAGCTATTTAATTTATTTCATCACTGAATTCAAATAAAAACGATAACATTCAATTATTGAACATCTGCAAAGTTGTTCTCTATTTAACTTTTACAAGTTATGACATCTTTACACAAAGCAACATAGAAACGACATCGATATAAATTACTTTCAGAACGTTATTCATTTCACTAAGAATTTACGACGATATTGTTAATAAAATTCAAAATTTTCTATATGATTTATTAATTTCAGGAACGACATCGAGACAGACAACAATCATTCATACAATTGCGACTATACCATGCATATGACACTCTGTAGTGCAAAGCACTTACCAGAAGGGAGGGTCAAATCCACCAATGAAATCAACTGCAACCGATAATAACCAACCCTCTTTTCAAGTTATATACCACAAGTTAATCAAAGTGTTAGTTTCCGCTATCACCAGCGTTCGTTAATACAAAGTATGTCAAGTTTCAATAACTAAGTAGATGTGTGTCTCTCGTGGCTCATTCATAAGCGCCATTCACTCGTTAGTCAAAGTTCGTGAAACTCTAGCAAAAAAGGTGTGAATCTCGTGTGGTACAATAGCCTATCCAGTGGATACAAAGTTAGGTGTCTGTGTGTACGGAATTAAAACGGTCTACTTACAGCTGTCATCTTCTTCCATGAAAACTCGACTCAGGCAAATTCCACCGATGACCGCCATGACCTGCAGAGCATCGTTTATTATTAACCCACGCTATCTTGAGCGAACATTATTTTCCGCGATAATGGCAATAACAATGAAATCTTACCGCCAGCAGGCATTGGGTCGACGAATGTAAAATTTCAATGACTTCGTAATCTAAGACGCAGCCGGTCACTCGATCCGGGCGAACAGGCCTGTAGACATCCAGCTGGTCTGGTCCAGTCTTGTTGTGGTCGGGCTTGCATCCTGGTCCGTTGACGTGCCACCAGGAGAAACTGCCAGTTCCCAGATTCAGCAGGTCGCTATTCTGCAATTCGAGAACGGACAAGAAAGTTAATGAAAAAAAATCCTCACCGGATAAAGTCACGCCTATAAATAACTCTCCAACGAGAAAAAATCAACGCTCGCGAGCACGCGTATCAGTCGAACGACTCGTAAAACCGATTCGCCGTCGTCGTTTTTAGTCCAAACAAGCCTATTACAGCGCAGCAACCGCTTATGCAACACGATCGACTTGGTCAGCTCAATTTCACGCAGCGAGTCGAGAAAAAAAAAATTGGAGCAACCGGCAATTTACATTTGTGCAGATGAGTTCGCAGCTCAAAACAAGTCGTCGTTGGATCAAGTACGTTTAGCCCAACGGATGACTCACCTTGTCCAAGACTCCAGCGCTGAGATAGAAGCACGTCAGGAATATGTTCCAACCAAGCCAGAGGACGTTCCACACGCAGTACTGAAACAGAGAGAAAGAGATGAGACTGATGAAAAAGAAATCGTGCGTGCGAGACTTGATTGGGCTCATTGACAATTAGAACGCATGCGGTAGTCGTGTGTCTGTCTGTGTGTAACACACTGCATCGTGGGCCTAATGCCGATCAGTGTATATGTATATATACACTATAGTCCGCGAGAGACTCGCGTCCGTTTCCTTAAGTGAAATGTGACTAACTCTCTAAGAATGCCCCCAAAGCGGGTCAACGGACTGCAACCAGAAGTCTGGATGGGGCTTATGGTGCGCGAATGCGCGCGACGCGATTTCTCACGGTTTTTATTGGTCGTTTTGACGTTTCACTGAGGTGGTTGACTGATTTACGATAAGGATAATTGCTGTGAAAAAAACGCGTTCTTTGTCATGTAAAAGGAATAACATTTTGCGATGTTACCAATAAAATTAGATACTAATTGTTTAAACAACGTTAAAATTTGGGCGGTAAATTACTATAATTATCCATGACGAAGACATATTTGAATGTCTTCCAAGAAGTCACTTATGACAACAAAAACAATAATATTTACTTCTAGAAGATGCATAATCAGCCAGTTATTCAATTTTCTCTCGTGACTCGTGAAATTCGGCTTTGTAACACCTGCTAATGTAGGCTGTTATTACAACAGATAAGTATTCAATGCAATCAGTATCACACTTGCAAATAAGGTGAAGTGGATCTGGTTGGCTGCTTTGAAAGGTATCTTAATTGAGAGAAAGTAGCATCACTCTAAATCTTTTTACTCAAGTTTTCACTTGGCTACTGCAACCATTCTCTTGCTCATGTGTGAAACACTTACCGATATGATGTATTTAGGTCGATACTGGAAGGCTCCAAAAAATCCAAGAATAACAAAGATTATGTTGAAAAAGTTGACCAGTATCGGCACCCACATGAATCCCAGGAAGTCAAAGACTTGCCGCTCTATGGTTGTTATCTGTGAACAATAAGGAAAAGATGTCATTGTAAAACACGAAATAATGTACTGCGAAACAGTTGTTGATGTAAGAAATAATGTGATTCCAAGAAATTCACAAGAAAAGTTTTTGTTGTAAATGAGACATTCTTCAGTATTTAGTGGTTCAATTTATTAAGCGGTCTTAATTCACAGCAATTGTTCTGTGTTTTACTCATTCTTTCAATTGTCATAAAAATTAAAAAGTAGCTTAATAACTGCAATGAAAGCCTTCAATCATCAATTAAACATAACAGAGTGTGTCACATGGTTTAATAAATTGTCAAAACGATATTTAATCTAATTCTGAAACTGCAAGTCTAATATTTCACCTAAAAACAGAATCAAAGCATTTGCTGCACTCTAATGGTAGAAGTTATATAAAGTGAATAAAGTTTCACACTCGAGTATTTTTAAATTCCGAGCTGATGAAAGAACCTGCTACTTTAATGCTGGAGTATTTATTGGCTTCTGTATTTATAGAAATAAAGGGAATGCATCTTCATTGCCCATACACACTGCAGTGCTTTTAAAAGTGTCTCAAATAGAAACATCAAACAAAATTCAAAAGTGGGACATCTGTAAATACAGCTGTATCTATAAACAATTGGGTAAACAAAGTGAAAAAAATAGAGTTCGAAATGATTTACTGCGTAAGACATATTTTGAGGGAAACGCTCATTCATCTAAAAAAAATTATTATCAATATCTTATTATCAGCATGCCCATTTGCAGATTGCATGAATCATTATGAATCAGTCACCAATGAGAAATAATAAAATTCATTGCACAAATAAAAAATAATTCGTTTTTGTGGTTAGTCACAAAAACTAGAATAAAATTCCACCAAGTATAAAAGCTGCTCATGTTTATTCATAATCAGTTACATCACATTAGCACCGTGTTACATCCTCAAATTGTAAAATTCAACGCGAATGCATTACAGCAACAATATTGCATATAAAATACATGCAAAGCAAGATCGATTTAGAAACTCTATGCGTCAAGAGATCCTCCAAGTTAACAAGATCCAAACACCTGCAGCCACGATAGTACAAAAAAGCTCAAAACCTGTTCTGAATTGATTAAAGATTGCCATGCAGGAGTGTGTATGAATCAGGATGAATCAGATGGTGAATTCCAGGAAGCGCAAAATGCTAGGCCGTGATAACTGCAGCTGGTGTAGCAGTGAGATATTTTTACACATTGGTAATAGGACACAGCGAGCTCTCGACTATTATTAATCTTTTTAGAAAAAGGCAACAAAAAGATAAAGGGAGCTATAATGAGCCAAGATCTCAATCTGGTGCTAATGCCATGTCTTGCTGGTGAAGACTCCGCTTAATTATATACAGTAGGCAGCTTTCTGGGAAGTGCCGAGCCCTCCACCCATTAAAAAGAACTATTTCATATAAGGGCATGCGTTTCATTCAGCAACTTTCTCACATACATTTGCAGTACAAGTGCGTAAGTAGCGAAGCTGTTCCTGCTGCGTTATATACTGCTTCCCTTCGCGCGCGATATCACGCGAGCTAGAGAGAGTCGAAGAAAAAAACCTTTTGCCAGCTGCATAGGTACGGAAAAATACACATCAGGTATACTCACGAGCTGTAGGGTGCATATCGTCAGCAGAAAATGCCTCTTGCTGCAGAACCCCATGGCGACGCTTTTGGCCTGCCTGCTGATGTTCCTCTCTTCTCTCTCAGATCATCCACCTCCTCGGGATGACAGCGACGGGACCTCGGCTCGGCATCACAGAACTGATCCGCGCGAGTATTATATCGCACTGCACACGCACACAACAGCTGAAGGAGACGGGGAGAAAACACAACTGGCTGCGGATGGCTCTTATTTATCTCTGTCTCTTTCTCTCAGCAGCGCCGATGTCCGTTACGACGATACCTCGTCGCCATTTTCTACACCTCCACTTGTACGTATACGTTACGCCGATGTAAAAGTATATCTCATAAGGTGCGCGTGTATATATAGGTATATTGCGTGTATATGTATATAGCTGCGGCTACTGCAGGCTGCAGCAGCTCTCTCACGACGACGACTGCCGAGTGAGCGACACGCGTTCCCCCAGCGGAATTTCTTCTCTCCGCTCGACGGCTGTGAGTGTGTATACTTAGTATAGTGTATCGTGTGGAGGTGGAGGAGGGAAGTGAGACCAATATATAGATATATACGTGTATATGCCGATGGTCTGCCTATGCGACTGTAGACTGTATATACAGGTATAGGCAACGCAGGGACGGTTGGAGAGAGAGAGAGAGACAGACAAGTGCAAGCCTGCAACCTGCTGCTTGTTTTCTTTTGTTCGCCGTCTTTGTTGCGCTGGAGATTCGCTTACACCTACTCCCACGCTTTGAGGGGGAGATGTAGGGCTGCCAACTTTACCGCGAATTTACGAGGATTTTGAATTGGGTGAGTTGGAAACGTATTTATTGTGTATTGATATCTCAGTGCGGAGAACATTTATTATTGTGTTCGTTCGGGTTGTGAGGTTAGTAGTTGTGCGTAGAATCAAGTAAGTATATAGGTATATCTGTGTTTTTCGGAGGCCAGTTATACACGTTTTTCAGAGTTTTTTTTTTCTGATCGCCTTATCTCTCGGTGTGAAGCAGGAAGAGATATTACTTAGCTACGGTCATTCTAGTTTCCGAGCCGAAGCGATCGTTAGTCATAGCTATTTCAGAGCTCTCTGCTGAACTTCTTTTCATGTCGTTTGAATTTATAAGCTAAATATTTTTTTTTTTTTTATAATGCTCGACGATCAAAATTTTCGTCCAGCGATTATTGCATTATATATTGTCATCGATGAAGGCCGAACCAATACTCGGCCGCGGATATACTAACATTGAAAGAACAGCAATAATAACAATGATTCGCGTGTCTGAAAAAAACGCGCGACACGATTTGAACCGACTGCGCGCGTGAAAACAGCTTTACGAGCTGCAAAAGAGAGAATAAAAAAGAGCTCACTGGAGTCACAAGTTTCATTAGTACATACGTCTTTGGCATTTGCAGGAGCTCTCGAGCGAAAATGTATCCGAGATTTATCCTCCTTTTCGTTATCGTCTGTTGCTGCATTGTTTTCGCCGTGTCGGACGAAAAAGGTATGCAAATGAGTTGATCGATCTGGACTATACTTTGAGAATTTATTTTTGATCTTACCTTTGGAATATTTGAATAATTCAAATTTCGAATTGATTTTTATAGAAGAGCCACTGGCTAAATGCAGAGCTCGGTGCAACCGTGAGTATGATATATTGTCGCATGAATATTAACGCTGAAAACTGTATATACGTTTTTGTGCCTATAATAGTGAAAATTGTAAATTGCAGGGCTCTACGTGAAACATCGCACGGATCAGAAAGGAAAACAAACTTGTTACGACAAATGCACAGGTATTGTAGACAGCATGACATCATAATGCTATTATAAAATCGGATAATTCTGTTTTTAATTTTCTTTTTTAACGTTCGTCTCAATTCCTACAGACGATCCGAAATTCTACGATAAATTGCAGTGAATCCCTAATGTCTTCAAGTTGTCTGGTTTCTAAAGTCGCTAATGGAAAACTCTCCAAAGAGAAAAGCATTTTAAAAAGTGTGATTGACACAAGTGAAAGCATCGAATGCTCAAATGCGTCATGAATATATAAACAACATCGATTCATTTGTTAATTTATAAATTAAGGTTAAAAACATACCGTGAATCAACAAGCAGGTACGCAAAATGTTGCTCTCGAAGCTCTCGTAACAGTTGGACGCATTTCAATAAAAATTTTATGAAAACAGAAAATTGCATTCGAAACTGTATTGTGCGACTCGTTATACAGCCGTAAATTTGCACGAAAACCGTTTCTGAAAAACTCGTAGGATTCTTTTAAAATCATTCTGCTTACCATGTTTCTGGTGCTTCGATTTTTACGGCGATACTTTGGATTTTAAAAGTGAGTAATTCCCCCAACCTCATCCGTTAAAAATTCGAATGATTTTTCACAACAGTTTACACACATTCGAAAATCAACATCCATGCACAACCACATATAATAACCGAATAACATCGTTCATCAATCAAAAAATACATTAATGCAGAGCACAGCCCTCCTTGCGACCGTTAACCGTAACAGTTACGCACAATCCCCGAAAACCCCATTATAATACGCCTAAGCAGCGATCCTCATCCGGCCACTAAAAATTCACCGAACGCTGACTCGATTCAATTTCTCAACACGTTTTCCTTTTCCTCCTCGTATACATAGATTCCCGCGTTAAAAAGAAGCAGCAGCAGCCGCGAAGGTGCGACAATGCAGTCCGCATCGGCGTCGCGGCCCGAAGTAGCTGCGGATGTTTGCTGACGACGAATAATACAAGGAAGGAAACATCGTCGCTCCAAGTCGTAAAGCCAGTCGCGACGACGAATAATCGGGAGCTCGAATGCAGCGGCCGAAAGCAGAATAGCGGCTGTCGATGCGGCGGCGGCGCGAGTAAGAAGTCGTCGTCGGCGGGCAAGAGGTCACGTGCGGGAAATTCGAGAGAAGGTTTTTCGATTCGATATGCGTGTGGTTTTTGGACGTTTGTAATGTGATGTGATATTTGTGGGGGAGAGGTGGTGCGGTTCGACTCTTTCATGGGATTAGGGTTGGATTATTGAAGGTATCGTTGATTATATCTTTGGGTATGTACGTGAAAAGTGAATTTTTCGATTTATACGATCGCTTATGCTATTATAATACCGTTGATGGAATGACCTTGTGATAAGAAATTTCAAATTGTAATATTTTAAAAATCCGAAAACTTGCTACTGTATAAGTTCATTAATTATGCATCACTGTTTTGATGCGATCAGTAAACTGCCATTATTTATTCAAATTTTGAAAATTTCGTTCACACTTGGATAATGCAAAAAACAAATATTGTAGAATAATAGAAATATATTATACGATGTATGCACGCATATGAGAACAATATTGCAAACTAACTCAAAGTCATCCCAGTTGATGGTAATTAAACTTTTCGCAATTTCAGTAGTTCAGAGAGTTTATACCTATTTATAAACTCTCTATTATTTGTACTTCGTTTGTATGTATCAATCGACGTCCTCGCGAGTATACGACTGAAGTGAAAGTTAAGTTTGCACAGTTTTCAGTTAATTGCTCGCTATAATGAGTTTCGTGTTTGGCAAAGGATCGATACGGATCTTCAAGACAACGGATGGGGAATTTCGCTTGCGCGAAATCTACGGCGACGGAAATTGTATGTTTCGCGCCATCAGCTTCATCCTTTGGGGAACGGAAAATCGTCACAGGCAACTGCGCTCTTTGGTTAGCTAATGTCTTCTAAATTCGTTTTATTTCGAATGATTGTACGTAGTTATAACCGTTAGTACGATGATAAATAATTCTTAATCATTTTTAGACTTGAATTTGTTTTTGATTTTGAACAGAGACTCGTTCTTTATGCATTTGGCAACGATTTTTCATTCGCAAAATATAATACATAGCTGTATCATCGTGACTATCGCTTAAAAAGACGACATTTTACCACTCAACACGCGAACCTTCACGAATCTTCCGCTATAAATTTCTACATTATAGAAAACAAAACTCTCACAGGTCGTAAACCACATCGAGGACACCTGGCGTGAGTTACGTCCCTACGTCCTAGCCGAATGGAACGTCTCGAGTCCTTCGGTCTACGCGAACTTCATGGGCGCCGATGGAACTTTCGCCAGCGAGCTCGAGTGCGTCGTCGCAACGAAACTCAAACGATTGAACCTCGCGATTTATCGACGCGCCGACACGACCGGCAACCTCAGATGCATCTTGGAGAGCCGGCAGTTCAGCAACAGGCGCGTCAAGACGGCCAATCTCCTGTTCAGCGGGAAAAACGAATATGGGCATTACGACGTTCTGCTGCCGAAGAGATGACGAGTTGGACGATTTTTTATGTTTTTTGTAACGAAACTGCGGCGTGATCTTTAAATATATTTACGTGAAATTGTTATTCATCGGCAGCTGAATTTAAAGTAAGAAACGAGCGTTCGAGTTGGATGCTTTGTTATGATATATTCTATTCTTTGATTATTAAAAACGCTTACAGTTCTTTCGTTTTGACGACGTATGTACAGGTAGTCTTAGACAATATTAATATTAATGAAATACTTTTATCGGATTATGCTTAATTAATACTACATTATATTGACATCGTTGAATGACGAGTGTAGCATGATACAAAATTCGCTGACAGTTCGATGTTATGCGGTATTACAATTTCGGAAAGTAATGTTCATGACTATTATGAGAATTTTTATACAATTCGTATGACAGTTACTACGTTTAATCTTCACGTATCGAGACACCTCGTGACAGTCGTAATCCCGTCGTACAGTCTACAACTGAAAGTAAAAGTCATTCGTTGGCTTCGTTCAAAAAGCTTCGACGTGATTATTGTTAAAACTCATAGTACCTGTATCGATAGAACAGTTTCGAACCCCAACTCATGCTCAGACTGGGCAGATCTCTCTGAACGGCTCGAACCACTTCTCTGGCGATTTCCTCCTCGCTCTGCTGAAGTAAACTATAAAAAGAGCACATTCCTCGATAAACACTCGATATCAACTATACTTTTCAAATGTTCAATCCACTACAATACCTCGGCTCAGCCTTAGGCGCAACAGTCATGAAAGTCAGTCTATTGTTCCGCCCGCTAAATTGCTGTCCCAGGCTCTCGATCAGACCTATAGAAACAAAACCGACGATAAAGTTCGCTATTGAGCCGCATATCAATCGAAGAAGTGTATCAATGTAATACAAACCTGCGACCGCAGCTTTCGAGCCCATGTAAGCGTCCTCCGTCGAGACGGTTGGCGTTATTCCAATAACGTGAGCTCTTTCTCGATGCAGCATGGACGGCAGGAATGCCAGCACCGTCTGTAAAAATAACATCGCACACATGCGAGGCTCTGTTTACTTTGAATACTTGATTTTTTTGATTTTTATAACGGACGCAGAGGAAAAATTGGACGGATTTGAACAATTATAATTATTTCAAAAAACTAACCCAATAGTGGCTCATCAGCGTGCGACTGACGGTGTCGAAGATCCCTTGCTCGGAGTTTCCCGCACAGGTGACGAGCACGTCGACTCTACCGACGTCCTGCTTGACCCTCTTGGCAAGAGCCTTGATCTGTTCTCGGTCCCACAAGTCGCAGCTGTAGGCAAGACTCGTGGCTCTGGGAGGTCGATCCTCGTCCTGATGTTTGCGGTACTGAGGTCCGACCCTCTCGATACCTGGATACCTGGAGCGCAGTCTCGTGGCCGTCGCCTCGACTTCGCTTCCAGCCTCGTCGACGCAGATGACCGAACAACCGCCGCGTGCGAATTCCTCGGCGAGGTGACTGCCCAGATTCGAAGCGGCGCCGGTGACCTGTGGGTTGGAAAGATTTTTTTTTAAATTTCAATCGTTCTCCATATCGATAACGTTTTGTTTTTCAAAGAATACGTACCAATACGACATCCCCGGTGAGATCGCGCGGAGGCTTCGGCAGAAAGGACTTGACGACGCTGAGAAAGAGTAGGAATCCGGAAATGCCGAGGCCCAGGAGAAATTCGATACTCAGGTAGAACCAGGCAGCAGACGAGGGACTGCTGATCGTTGCTCCCGATATCACCGACTCGTCTCTTACGGTCAGCATCGTTTTCTGTAACAATACAAGCGGTGCACAGGTGTTCTCAGTGTATACGTCAGTGCTCGCGTGTGATTGTAATCTTCATTGCTTGCATATATTTAATTTACGACTGATTTTTTGGATTTTGATCGTTTCAGTTAGGAAAATTTGATACAATATAATCGAAGAATAATATAAGAACAGAGTGCGAAAACCCTGTCTCTATTAAAATCTCCCAAATCACAAGCTCATAAATCGCGTTTATCAATCGAATCGCCACACAATACACCGTCAGCTTATAAATCCATCAGTTCGCGCTCGTGTACACAACCGTCCACAGTAATTTGTCGCAACTTTCATCCAAAACAAAAACCCAATCAGCTCTCGAAAAGGGAAGCCTGAACTTTTCTTCCACGCCATTTTAAGAGTGAAAAAAATCATTCACACGCGTTACTACAGAATTCCCGCGCTCTATATCCGATGACAGACAATTACGCGATCGAGTGACATTTGCGCGCGCTACTGGTCGAGGCGTGATATGCCCAATCGAATTAGGCGTAAATCACGTGTCCGGTATAATGTGTTTCGAGTCGACGGATTAAGATTTGGCAATTAATTAGATATCGTGTTTTTTGTTTAAATGGACTGTGATTTGCATAAATTGAATAATTTTTCGATTTTTCAAAGTCCATTTTAGAATAACACTGAAATAATCGGCTATAAATTACTGCAATATTTGAATTTCACTACAGTCATACACCTGTGCTGCAGTTATACAGAAAGAAAATTTACAGTTCGACTTGCGACAACGCTTGTGTGCAAATCAGTTCCAAACTCGTAAATAAAATATCCCGTCGTTTTATACAGGATTTGAATAAATAAAAATTCGAATGTCTCCAATATACAAGCAAAGCCGATAATTGGCACGACCGAAACGCGTTATTGGCAAACCCCTGCACCTCGTACATATAAATATGTCTGCGACATGTGTGTGTGTGTGCCGAACAATAAAAATACCGCCCAAAACAGCTTTCCGCCTGCAATGGTCGCTGATGAAAGAAAGTTCCGACGCAGTTTGCATACGGCCGATTTATAAACGCAAGTGGTATAGCGACACTCGTTATAATAGAACAGCTTTTATGAATTACACCATCAGGTTTTCTATATAAGCGCACCAACAGGCGACGCGCCCGATCTATCAATTAACTCGGAAAATTGAATTTACTCGGTGAACTTAATGAGACAAAACTAGTAGACGTAACAGGAAGCGGTTATGGAAAAGTTTCGCGCGCTTGTCATTAATTTTGAAAAATCCCGCCAAAAGCTGTCCCCCTATAAGAGTCGGCGGGAAATTCTAACGATGCGAGTATATATCGAGAGAGCTATTGGCATAATCTTTCGATAAAATTAAGACCAGCTTTGTGCGTTACGTAAAATTTAGGCTAGAAAAAACGAGAGCTGGCGCAGAAAATTTGGAATTTACGACGTTCATTATAAGCAACCGTCCAATTTCCCGGTGATTATAAAATCGTTAATGACGCGGAATTCGCGAAAAGAAAAAAAAATGGAAAGTAGAGTGCAGCGAGCTACTTTATCCAAAGATTCAATCAACCGGCGACGATTCGAACGCTGATAACGTTGCAAAATTGCCCCATTACATCCCGGGATTAGAAAGAGGCGAATAAGCCGTCGCTCTTACATAAGACACATTATATGCGCTTCTGAAAACACGAGGAACCGCGCATGTGCGTATAGATCTACGGTTGAGAAGGAAACGAACCGGCGCATTTTGCAACCGATTCGCGGACTTTTCTCCGCGATAATACGAGAAACGCGAGCGAGTAGCGGATTCTGAGGAGATTTGAAGAAAAGCGCGCGAACGATCGAGTTCCAAAAATTTACGAGCGGCGAGTGGGGAAAAGCACGTGCGAAGCAGACTTGTAAGTATATAAGTAGCAAAACATTGCATCACGGCTATATTACAGCTGATATTATATAAGTCGCGAGTGTGATCCGAAAATCCTGACTTCGAGGGCTCATTACAGATGCTTATCGTTTCCTGATTAATTCCGACGTGGTCATTTCACCGGACGAATTACACTCCTGCACGTGATAATTAATGGCTTGAAATTATCGGTTTCGACTTCTACAACTGTATATCTTTCGGCGATAACGTAAATTTTGATTTCATTAGAAAGACGCGACTCACTGTGTCGACACTGCATTAAAAAACAATTCGCTTACTGTAAAAATGTTTGAAACAACCAAAAAAAATCATTACACGTTTGTGCAATGCTCAGTTGCAGTTACGGTATGAGCGGCCCAAGCAACAGACTCAACGAGGCGAGTTTTGGCGTAGCTGGCACGACAGCGAGAATGTTATAATAGACTTAGAGCGCTGAATTCTGACGAGGGAAGCGTAAAAGTGCCTATGCGCCATCTATATCGAATCTTCGCAGGTAAGATCGAGACAGCGGTTAGTTTAAGCGGTGTGGGACAGGCCAGTCCAACGTGTAATCACAAATCGAAGTTTCAGATCAGAGTCACACGAATTTTCCTTCATTTCTCCGAATAAATTTTGCAATAATGTCGCGGACTCTCAATATACCAAGTATAACGGTACACGCACAAAAAAAAGTGATCCACAACTCTTGGGGGGCAATAGAAAGCCGCACTTAAAATCAGCGAAACTGATATATTGCACTGCCGCTTATAGCGAACCATCCGCGCGCGAAACAAATCGCCCATTAAGAGCTTGATTACAATCCCCTAATGCCGCGCAAACCGGTCGTATACGTACAACGCGATCGTATTGATCTATAACAACAATTAAAAAATAAAGTCACAAGCTCGCCGCGAACCAACGCATTCCCGAGATACCACCGGAAAAATCTCTGTCGGCCGAGACAAAACACCTTCGTTAACCCGAAAAAAAAAACAATTTCATATCGCTCTATTTTGCAAGCGAGTGTGCCGGTATCTCGGGCACTATTTTCGAGCGCAGACAGCCTGACAAATTAGAGGGATTTCGCGAGCTCCAGCCGTTTCTATACTGCGACCTTTCTTCGGGGGAAATGTCTCGCTTCGCCGATTTCGCACGCAATACACCGGCGAGTATAACAAATGCGGTTGTTATACAACTCGATCGTTTTTTTTTTGTTTTTTGTTTTTTTTGGATGTGTGATTTTTTCACGTGCATTTATTGATGCAGTTTATGCCTATATTGGACGGTGTCGAATAAGTAGCGTAAGAAATGCAAGACATCCGAGTGTCTGTAATTTTTTGAATTGTCAAAATGTACTTTGTCGTCTAATTTAGCGTCATCGGCATAATAACGTAGTTTGGTACATGTTGCAAGAAGTAGCTACTTGGACGGAAGTATTTTCATAGCTGGAGTCGTTAAACGTGCACAGCTTTTAAAAATTCCAATTCGATTAGAGAGGAAATGATGAGCCATTAGACGCACGTGCATAGTTTTCGAAAATCCTATTATACCTATTACTTCAAAGGATATGATGATTAGACACTATATAACTGATACGAATTTTAATTGAGATGCCAAAACACGATTATTCGAAAGAAATTAACAGACACGTGCGAAAACTTGTACACATATAGCTGTGCGTCAATCCAATCGCAGATGACGAGGTGATAACGGCAATACATTAGAAAAACGTATGTAATACCAATAAAAAGGAAAATCTCGCAGATGGATGATCGTAACGTCATTTGTTAAACAAGCCTGTAAGATTACGTAAATGATTAATAAGAGCGATCGCAATCGACGTGTAACGTAGTTATTAAAAGTTCGCACCAGTATATGCAGCATTATAAACTACACCAATTTACTTACTAGCACTGCGCTCTATAGTATAAAAATTTAATCAATTTACTACTCGTTTGCCGTAAATCCCGCAAATCTCGAAATAACTTTTACTCGGTGCTTTGCTATCGCACAAAATTATCATGTACACGCAATACGACCGAATCTGTCTCGGAAAAATGAGGCGGTATATCGCAGGCGCGAAGCAATGCACTTTCCTCCAAAATTACGCCATCGACATGCGAAATCCACTTAATAACATGCATTAACCGCAACTTTCGCGAAATGAAGCCACCTGTCCTAATGCTCAGCTGTGCTGGACACTTGGGAAGGTTGCAGTTCGTGAGCCTGTATACATATAACGGATAGTGTAACGAAGCCTATTATTTGTAGCTGAGCAAGACAGCATCTGACAAAAAAGTATGTTATAGGCGGCTTATTGTTTGGGAGGAGAGATAACGGCGCACGTGAGCTTCTGGTTTATACGAATAATTCGAGGAGAATAACGACACGAACGTAAGCTGGTTATATTGTTCGAGGCTGTCGTTTATATAGTTGATATTTTTTTTTTGTGAGAGAACTATGATGTTTATATAGATACTCTCTTGGAAGTCGTTTTTACGGAAATTAACAGTTTTTTTCGATCGCGTATCAGATGAGACGATAAAATGGCAAACTAGTTTATTATTCATGATTATTATTGCTTAACGCATTTTGGCAAAAGTTCCACTCGATTAACGGATTATCTCAAACTAGTATTTATAATCAGATATCGTATAAATATACTATCAAAGATATAACGATGTTGTAATTCTAAGAAAAAATTTCTGAATATAGTTTTTGATCTGACAATCCATCAACACAATCAGTTCTCGTTGAAATTTCGCACAGTACATTGTCTCGCGCGCTTTCAGCGAGTCGATAGCCCGCGGAGATAAGAGCTGCAATGGATTTATAACTGGCCCATACTGATGTAAGAGTTACACGCCCTGATGAGCAAACATAATGCACCGCATGGATTGCTGCATAACTATTGAAAGAAATAGTCTTTCATCGCGGTGAACTACGTTTCGATTGTTGCAGAAGTTGTTTTGCGGTGGATTGTATTTTAATTTTTTCTTGCTTCTTTTCACTCTACGTTTGTCTGTTCGAATAAGATGAAATGTTTCAACGTAAGCAACACTGTTGCTATTTTTGGTAATCAGTTATCGGATCTAGCTACCTTTCCAAAAAGTCAGAACAAGCATAAATTTACATTTTGTTTGCGCAATTATAACGAATTTGCAAATATCTCGAAATACGTTCCAACTTTTATGAGACATATAACTCAAGTCAAGCGTTACAATCTCGCACACAAGAATAGAGCCGAAAAAGCCCAATGGTATGGGTTTGTAGCGTACAATTTTCATCGTTTTCCGCAACGTCAACCAAAAACTGACCGACTTTCCGAACGTGTAATCCTGAACTCCTGACTACTGCATACGAGGATTTATTGTTGGTTGCATACGACGTAACAATTTCATAACTTGTTTAGCTGAATATGCATATACAAAGTCTCGTCGTATACTTCTCTATTATAATTGAGATATACGTATAACGTCTACACCTGCATTTTAAAAGTCCGCGAGAAAGTTACATCGGGAAGCTGCGATAGTGTGGGTTTACTGCTTATTGAATTGGAGATGATGGTTTTTTGCTTGCGCAAAGAGGCTTTTAGTGGCGGTTCGCGTGATTTTTATGCTAAAAAGTTATTGAATAATTTAACCGTGCAACCGCGTGAGGAATTTATTGTTTATTAACGATTAATATGATATAAATATACCGGAATATAAGTTGACGTAAATACGCTTGTATTGGATCGACGATCCTTGAACATCACTTTTCAAAACGTCATGGTTACATTATAATAGGACTTCAAGTCGGCTTTCATGACAGTCTCGATAAAAAGTCGATTGAACTGCAGACCTTGGAGAATCGTTCTGAAATCTCCAATTACGTTATATAATAGAGCCGACTTCTCTTACAAAATTCAAATCCGGATATGTCAGTCTCCGAATTTCTAGACAGTGATGACACTCTTTATTTCCTGCCTCTATTATATTCAAAATCTCATTTTCTTTAATTAGTCAGGCGTATTCTTGGACAAATGATCGAAACGACTCTTACACACTCTGAACACCAATAAAAAATTCAGTTCATAAAAATTCGCCAACACATGGAAGTCCTGCGAGAAGCCCGTGCGTTCTTCTTTATTACAAATCAGACAGCAATGAATGACTTGACGTCACTACTACACAATAACACTGAGATCATTCTATTGCTTCCTCCTAGAGGAAGCTTTGTAATAGTAAAATTTTGAGTTTCTTCAAAACTTCCAGAAAATACTTTTTGGTGTGTTAGAAGTTCAAATCGCGTGTTTTAAGAAAATGTCCGTATGGATGTGTGCGTGTGTGGATGTGTGTGTATGTGTACCGTAATATTTTTGGAACTAATCAGGCAATATCAATAAAATTTGACATGCTTGTATATTTTTGGATTCTGAATTCGTGAAAAACATGTATTTTTTGTTTTTCTAACTATTTTTTAATTTATAGCCAATTTTTGATTTTTGAAAAACACTATTTTGCGTTTTTTTCAATCATCCCATCGTTACAAACAATTCAGCTAATATGCGTTTGAAAGAGAATAAAATTACCTACTTTTCCCCGTTTGGTCTTCGGGATCGACCGCTTTGTTCGGCAGATAAAATGAAAAAAATTGATTTTTTTTTTAAATTCATATCTCTGAAACTAAACATCATAACCTCACGAAAAAAATTATGTCGATGGGTCACGTATCAAACTATATCTCATTAAAATTTCAAGTGATTTGACTACTTATTTTTTCAAAAAAAAATCGAAAACTGGAAAAAATTTTTTGATTCCTCGTATCTCTAAAACAATGCAGTCGAATGCTTCAAAATTTTATTTGGTGAGTAACCATAAAAAAGGTATTTGCTGCTAAAATTTTAAACGATTTCGTCAAGCGGTTCTCAAGTAAAGAGCTAAAATGTAAAAACTGATTTTTCTTAAAACTTTTTCTTCCTCTTTTTTTTAATTGCTCCTTCAAGAAAATTATCGAGATTGAAAATATTTAAAAAAGCATTAACATTGTATATTTAAATAATATTTTATCTATTGGAACTAAAAATTTAGTGGGAGGAAGCTACGTGCCAATGAATTGGCAGCGGTTTTTAACCTGTGAACGTGTCGATCGATACACATATCGCATACAAACCAGTTACGCCAGCTGGGATTCGAAGGTCGATCGATAGGCCCTTGGGCGACGGATTCTTTGAGAAGAGATTTATTTAAGAGGTTCGTCAAGGCCTCGTTCGGGTGCAATGACTTCTTACGGATGCATGCGGTAAGAGATGGGCTCGATAATTCTTAAATCGTTGTAGGTAACAAGATACTCGTTTAGGTGTGATGGGATTTTACGTCTCGTTATGACAGGTACTATATAAATTTATACATCTTGTATAAATAATTCAATTATAATAGTTGTAAGTGCAATAGCTATACAAGTTACTATTTTTCGTCTTAGTAAAATTATTTTACACGAAACATCGTATGCATCCCGATCGTTTATCGACACGCGCACGGCGGAAGCGAAGCATCGTCGAGCGACGCCTGAAGAAAATGAGTGATTATTATATGCGCTGACGCAATTCACGCGGGTCTGTTTTTTTTAACGACGAATCGCGTACATAATTACTCGCCATAATTGACCGAAGCGTGATTAGCTCTTTCCACTACATGAGCTACGTGTATAATAATAACGAAAGTGCAGAGGTCCGGCCTAATTAATCGTCGAGCTTTTTACCGTCGACTCGGAACTGAAGTACGTTATATTCAGGAGTTCGGTCTACTTTCTTTGCTTAAAATGAAAAGCCATGATTTATCGTCGTGACTCTCTGAGTTCATTCTTTTATGGCTATATTTCAGGAAATTTAGCAAGAATCGCTGCGGTAAATCACGTTTCATATCTGTATAATTAAACTTATACGGCTACTAAAATATCCAGATATACTTAAAATTAAACAATCAGAAACTGCAATCTAGCGTTCAGTCAGCTTGATTTAGTGGATCGAGAAGACATTAAACTTTTGCTTTACTATAACTAGATCTACCGTATCTAGTTTATTTTCTGCTACTTAATAAAATACCAACCATATATGGAAAACACACACAATCTCCAGAAGTATCAACAGAGATAAAAAAATCTCGTATTGTGTCCATAACAAACAAAATTTTCATCGACACACACGCACGCACGGAGACCAGAAGTGAAAGTCCAACTCGAAAAAGGTCCACATTTTCGAGGTGCAACGCCGAGATTAGATAAGAGAAATCAACAGACCACTGCCGGGCTTAAATAAACTCATCAGCGAAGAAAAAGCCGGTGTCGAGTTGACCAAGCTACGATTAATCATCAGCCGGATTTTTCTCTCTCGTGTGAATGCATTTCCCTGGGAAACGTCGACGCTTGGCCGAACGAAATTGAGAGCTTTAAATATGCGAATCGAAATGGAACAGTTTTTTTGTTTGGCTGATTTGAGTCAGGTTATATTAGAGCTATTAGTTAACGAGCTTAGGTGTGAATATATTCGAGATCACTGCGATTCAAGTGAATGAGTGCAGTGACATATATAATTATAATAATTACGTAAAAATACGAATGTATAAATTCCACGTAAAAAAGAGTCACATTAATTGATTTCTCAGGCGAACTCTCTGCTTACAAAATTTGGCAGTCCCATTAAAACGTAATAATATACAAGATTCTCGACCCGCATATTCGATCGAGCCCGCACACTGGATCAGTATAGGGCTGGGCCAGCTTTCATCTGGTCCTTGAATGTAATTCCGACCTCGGCTTCGTTTAGAAAGTCAGCGACGCGCCCATTTTTACGTCGCATTGTCGCAAGGGCTGATTAGATCACATCGCGCGGGGAGTGGAAAAATTTCGTACCTTGGGAAGTTTTTGGCTAATATACATACACTGACCGTGAATTCAGATGAAACGACGACGATGAGTTTAAGAAGCCCGGAAAGTACTCGCGCGGTTTCTTCGAGATCGTAACTTTTGATTTCGAGAGCAGCGGAGATTAGAGGATGCGGAAGATAGGCATCGTGCAATGGGGTACTTTGGCTTTTTGCTTGAATGTTATAGATGTTCTATTATTATAATATATAGAAATGAAGCGGAGATAACGATACAAGAATTATACGTTTATTTTTAAGCCATACTTTTTTTTTACTTCTCAAGCATGACCATTTCACGATAGCTTATCAGGCAATCTTGGACGATTAGCATGCGAAAATGCATATAAGATAATTCCTGGTCGGAATGGATAAAAGTAAAGTCATTTTCTATAATATCTTCCAATTAAAATTTTTTGTGTTCGTATACTTGTCAGGGTTCCTTTGAAAATTGTGTTTGAATTTAGTCCGGCGATAATCCAGATTTTCGAAAGCAAACACTTGACAAGTTCATTGATCCTTCACTGACCTTCACTATAAGGGAAACTTTCATCTCACAAAGAGCTGGCCATGAACTTGCCGTTCTGCACAGCCCAAGGTGAACCTGTATCTATACTTATCCTAGAATCTGAAGTCGCAAAATCGAACGACTGTGCGTTGGGCGCACGACCATTGAATCTCGTGTGTGTGTGTGTGTGTGTTCGTGTAGGCTGCTGATTATAAACGTGTGCGGTCAACAGAATATGAGATTGATCGATTCGTCGGCTCCAAAACCAGATTTTGACTGCGGATGAAAAAGGCGAACGGAGCTGATTAGGTCAATAGGTAAATATGTTGTGAAGACAAGCAATTCTTATAGTGTTGCGAGAATTTAGTTTATTTTGGAAATAATTATTAATTCTATTCAAGTATAATGTATTTTTTTTAATACCAAGATAATATGCTGTACTGATTAATTGTCGCGAATTTTAAGAAATGAAAGTTGATGGAGTTTGAAAATGTTCGCTTCAAGTCTACAAATATACATGCATTTTTGCTTGAAACTTGTTCTATAACATTATTGTTATTGGATTTCCGATTATGCAAGTCTATTGGAGCGTGAACGTTACAATAATAAGCATATGTGATTGTATAGCCTTTTTAAAAAAGGTAGTTTTATACCGTTGCTGAAAACAATAAAGATACACTGCGTGATAAAACTAACGTAATATGCGAATCGAATTCACGTACGGATATTATTCGATAATCGATATATAAGTTGCGTAATGTATTGCATGTTAAATAATCAAATTATGGTCTCGAAAACTATGTCACCAAGCTTGAACAAGATTTCAATACTGCGCATATATCTAGATAGTTTATTGAAATATATGGCATTTTATAAATACTAAATCAAAATAAACTATTAAGGAAATTTTTATAGGATCACTCTCAAACTCGTAAACAATAAATTCATTCCAAAGTAACAGCCGCTCCATACATAAACAAACAGTCATCCATCGTTATATCCACTGCAACAACACGGGTAAAAAAAATTAAAAAAAAATCAAGGCTCTATATCTCAGCAAAACCTCTTCTCGATCATCAACCCAATCCTCGCATCGAAAACGACATATATCAGTCATCGCATTCGATCATAAACCAAATACTACAGTATATAGGTATATACAGGCATACGTTTGAAGCCACTGCATTTTCGTTGATTACATTGACGCAACGACGATGCGCCGTCTCTTCTTGTTTTGACTGTCTCTTATTTGTGCACTTCTCCTTGCGCATCTGGCTAACGAGCCTTTGCTGTTTTAGCGCGACTTACGTCATATAGAAATGACCCGTCAGTGGTATATATATAGTCAACCTGCTTATCAAACCTAATCCTGCTTGACGCAGATGTCTGTGAACGAAATTCGCCTCATCTTTGTTTTTTTAGATTTACGAGCCATTATGTCTCTTGATTATACATTTTTAGCAATTTTCAACGACCCTGATGTGGCGGGATATTTCGGTCCGCGTATATTTTAGGGAAACTAGTATAGAAGGATTCTACATGGCACGTGCGGCTATACTAATTTCTTATTCCATGAAAAGTTTATCGTGGTATATTCAGGATGTCGATGCCGTAAATTTATAAGACCGAATGAGGAAAGATTTGGAAATCTTTATAAATATAGGTGAAACGGGCGGAAGTCACGTGGACAGACTCATTGTAAGATCAGTGAAATTCTTCGTTTCTCTTGTTTCTCTAATTAGCGGTACTTTTTTCGGGTCAAAAACACGAAATTTGTCGCTTCACGCTTGTTGCCGCGTGTAAGTACCTGTGCCACGGTACAATGTAACGCTGACATACATTCGCGACTTGGAACAGTAAATTATTCAAATTTGATAAACCATCGAGTGTTATACTGTACTCGTATTTTGTAACGACCAACTGCACATGTCAAAAATATAACTCCTTATTGTTATTTATTACGCGAATATGGTGTCAAAAGTAATGCGAGAAATTGCATTTTTGCGTAAAATAATTACCTTTATGGTAATTGAACGCTTTAATAATGGTCGTTAACGTGTTACGCCAGCTCGAAGTAAGCGAGCACGGCACACGTGAATCGCGAATTATGAAAAGCGCGCGGGCTATTCAAGGAATGAAACATAATGTGTTATAGCTTATACATATACCGAAGAAAGTTCCTACGGCGTAACTCGAGTAAAAAGTTCTTCCTATATGGACTGTACGATCGATCGACGTTGTTCCGTCGCCGATAACCGTATGTTTTAGAACGTTCGAAAAAGTCACCGTAGTTAATATGCAAAATCTTTAATAGATTCTCGCGCAGCGTAAAAAATGTAATCGCCTCGAATTACGAAACAGCCCTGCGTCGTTGCATATAGATGTACCGAGAAGAAAACAAAACGGTTCCAAGTATCACAACATTATACGTTACTTATTTCTTTTTACTGCAAAAACTGCAGCTACGGCGAAGTCTCTTCTGCGGATTTCATAGGCAAGCCGTTCCAAAACAAAAATAAATCATCCTCAATATAGCCAAATTGGTCGGCTAAAATTAAACGCTGCCAAAAGGTCGTAAATTCAAAACGACCCTACTTACTTAACGTCACACTATACACGAAAAAAAAAAACAACGAACCTCCGATTGTCCAACGTCACGTTCGTTCGGTCGAACCGCAAAGTGACGCACTCGGACAATATATGTATATACCTATGAACAAAGATGCGGCTAATAAGCACTTCCAAACGATCGTGGAAAATTGTGATTTACGTATATAGCTCGGCGAACTTCTTGGAAGTGCACACGCCTTCCTCCTTTTTTGCTCCTATATGCGCGAACATTTCATTACTAGCGACTCTGTTGACTTTTGACGAATCTGTACGCGCATTGTTCAAATCTCGCGCGCAAACGCGAAATCCGAGCTATCTCGCGCATTAAGCTAGACTTGGAAGGATATGTGTGTGTGTGTGTGTGTAGTTAAATACGTCATCGAGGCATAGCAGTGCTCGTCACTTATATATTGTCTCAGCGTTATGTAAATTGCATAGCTATGTGTTCAGGCAACGAGGAGGTTTGCGCAGAAATCTCGAGCGGCGAGTTTTTGTTTACTCTTGGACGGAGTTTCAAGCGAAGTGATCTTTTTCCGGCCGAGTGTTTGCGATTCTCGTGCTTTTTCTTTCATCTCGAGGGCTATAGTATCCACGAGTAGATCATTGCCCGTGAGACATGAATTTCTCAAGCAAGTGTTATAGTTTAATGTAAAAAAATGCAATTATCTATAATATTCTTAATTTTTATATACTTCTGAGATGTTATCGTAACACTAATTTATTTGAATGATGAAATTCGTTCTAGATTCTGTTGCAATATAGAAAATAAAATTTCGAACGCATAAGAATATAAAAATTGAATTAGGATTTCTAAGACTTTAAAAATTCAAACTTTAACTTCTAATAAAAATAAACTACTTCTAAGAGTTACTCCAAAAATTCAAATATTCACCTCGTTTATTCGTAATCCAGCGCAGCTCAGAACTATCCCGCACAAAATCGGCACAGCGTCAACCCGAGCTGATAATCACTACGACGTTCCCCGCAACGAACTCTTCCATCAAAACATCACCCTCGATCTCGAAATTAAAAAAGTACCAGTCCACACCCTCAGCCAGTGTAACAATTTCCAAAGCACCCTTAACAACTTAACAACAACTCAAGCCTCACCAGCACGCAAAATCTCGCCGGTTACAAGGAAACGTCCGCTTTGGCGCGCGAGGTACGCGCGAGTGGCTCTTTCGTTTCGCTCCGACCGGCTCGCTGTCTCTCGCTCTGGACTCATTGGCTTCTCCGCCTAAGTCTACAGCGCGTATAACGCCGGGAAAGAGAGAGAGAAAGAGAGAGAGAAGAGTGACGCAGAGGCTATGTGTTTTGCGGATGGGCCCGCGAGCGACTGCTGAACTTGACTCGGGAGAGACGCTGCGGTTGTTATACTCGTAAGAATGATGTGGCTTGAAGCGTGTTTGTAGCATATATCTCTTAGTTCGATCAGACAGCTGGGAATGGATTATTCGGACGTTCGTATACGCGGGTATAACGAATTTTATCATATTATACAGATGTAGCGCGCATCACAGCCGAGATTTTAACGTTTTCCTTATTTTTGTGAGAAAAATTGCAAGTTATTGTACGTCGTTGAGTATAACTTCCCTGTTCGACGTGATACACGCGAGTTTAAGGAATTTGAATTCATATTATAGCGGATTTGATTTTGGAGCACGTTTATCGCAATATTCATTTCGAGAGCACGAGAGAATCTTTAATTGCAAACATAGATCTCCAGCGTGACACGCAAAAATAGTGAATCCCGAAAAGTCTATATACACCCAAAAGGAGCGCCTTGATTTTTGTTGACTCTACACTTGACTCATGTTCCTAAATATATTACTAAGACCTGTTTGGTTTAGAATAACGTAATGTATCTTCTGAGGCTTTATTTATAGAACGCATAGGTTATTTTTACACTCTTAAAAGTTCCATTGTAAAAATCTTAATACACTATTGTTAACTTGAAAGTCGCCAGACCAACAATTACACCCATAGAGTAGTGTTATTAAAAAAAAGTGCCTATACTCCCAGCACATAATTGTCGCATGCAAATGTTCCAACTCGTTAAAAAACTCGAAGCACCGCAAAAGTGATTCATTCTAGTCTACGTAGCGTCAACTATAACAAAGTGCCGTTCGCATCAGCTCCGGCGTAAACCAAAACTTTACTCCTATATACGCGGTGAATTTATATACTAAAATCACTGTACTGCATCCAAGGTCGGATAAAACCGCGCTGTAATCTCGGCAACTTTCGCAGAAGCTGCACCTATGCCGCAGGATGCATACAAAACAGGCTGCTGCAGCGATGCACTTATCCAGTGGATGAACCGTGCGGATACGAGCAGCTATAGACCAGTGTAGATAAGTGCTGGACTTTTTACGTTGCAACAAGAGGAGAACCGGTTCCGAGCTGCTATAAGGGCGTCGCACATCGCGGAATCAAATTTTACCGACGACACAGCGCCGCAGGACTGGAAAGAGGGAGATTTCAATTATGCGGAGACGAAATTATTTTTAAACTGATTTGATCAAGTCCATGCGTATATATTTGACAATGAATATGACATTCTCTATCGAGAGAATGATTCATTCGAAAGTAGTAGTAAACAAATTTTCGGCTTATTGAGGTTAACAGGGGAACGCCTTATCCTATAGTAAAGAATAGACGTCTGATGAAAGAAAAAGAAATAATATATAGATGGTAATACCGCTAATTCTTCCGCTTGATAAATCATCCTGAAACGATCTTAAATGCTTAATCACTGTACTTGCATGAAAGAAGTAGTTTTCCAAAGCATTTTCATATTAATGCAATTCCTGCCTTTTGGAAAATCCTGTTCTATTAATTCATGAAAATAGATAAGGATGACGAACGACTGCGATTGCATCAACTTGAGTTTACGTTTACGTAAGAAGAAAAATAGATGAAATTTAAAGTAGCATCGTCCCAGTATACAAACGTCGTTACACGTGTTATTCCCTGGAAAACTTGCTCGGTGCGTTACATATGCTTGAAAACTCGGTGCAGTGAACCCAAGCATCAGCGGCAGACGATTCAGGTTCAAGGACAACCTGCAAAAGTTGGCCTAGACTTTTGTTTAACGAGACAGGTCGCCTCTTGCTTTGTATAGTTTAGCCGCGCATATGGGTCTATATTATACTGAGAAACGTTTATAGATACGAATTTTGGGAACATGTATTAGTTCGAAGTCTAAAAATAGATACGAATATAGGTATCCTTTTTCATGGGAATGAAAAAAAGTGTTTAGGAGAAAAAAGCTTCTGCAGATTTGTATATCCTGTCATCCGGTTTGCCTTTATGCAGACGTGTCTCTCGGCACGAAGAGAGAAGATCCGTTAAGCCGATTGTGTGCGAGCGTCAGCTGTATAACTCCAAGCCGTATAATAACCGTACAACGAAAACAGTTTTGGGCTAGTCTTTCCTTCGCTGCTTAAACTCTTGAAATGAGCAGCTTCCTTTGTTTTTTTGCCTGGAGCACAGTCACTTTTTCTATGGAAAAAATCTGATTTCCAATTATACTTACTGTGGAAATTTTTTTTATGTATATCCATTAATCGCATGCGTGTACAGATGAACGCAGTGGAAAACAAAATCCTTCGAATGCTTGATGAATCTTTCACAATGAAAGTAATCACCAGCAATAGTACTAAATCTTTCGGAGATGCCCAAACATATAAACTCAAAGGCCGAGGTGCTATAAAGCGGCTATAGAAAAAGTTTCATTAGATCATTCGACTTGTAAATGAGATGAGAAGGTATATAAAGTTATTAATACTTTTTGAAATGTTTAACAATTTCATTGATACTTTATTGTCACAAATTAAATTTTGTTTATCGAGACTAAAGACAATTTATTCTATATTAACTTTAACGATAAAATTTGATAAAATATAGCGACAAGTGAATATACTTTTTCAATCTTGAAATAGCCTGAAATTAGCAAATAGGTATTTACCTACAATTGAAGTACATTTTATTGAGACAGTTAATTATTTCAGATATAAAATTCTGGATAACAAGTTGATGAATCAGTTTTTTGTGCGTGTTCAATAAGCCTAACGAGACAATTTCTTTTTTTTTGGGTATTGTAAAAAAATTCTAAAATGTAGTTTGAAAAATCTCTTTGTAGACTATATAATATGATATACAAGTTTGTTATTTAATGGTAAAGTGTATAAAATTTTCTGTAGAAATGCTAAACATCAAGAAAAAGTATAGAGTAATGAACTCATTCATAAATAGCGTATAAAGAACCTCGTATTAATGGAATACCCTATGAAACACGTAATATCAGTATTGAATTACAAAAAGCAATGCGACTGCACTAACGTGCCTCCTTTTTCTTGAGATTTCTGTCATTTACATTGCTATTGTGTCAAGACTTCCTGTTGACCCGTTCTATGCCGAAATCACTATATCTAACCCGGTAGCGCAGCGCAACAGCACGTGCTAGACTTAAAGCAGTCGCTTTTTCGTTAAGTCACATGCACACATAGTCAACGCTGCAAGACGAGAAAACCTATCGCCGGAAACAGCAAAGGTAGTTTAAAGCGTCGACTAGACATCGCCATCAAGGACGAAGGCGGAAACTGTCTTCGGATTTTCGGTATCACGAAAAATTCGGTTACTCCATACTGTATAAACAGGTTTCTCCTTTGTTTTTTTTAAGCATGCGAATAATTATTTAAAATGTTAAACTCTGAGTAATATGCAGTGGACACTATTCTTAAAATTAATATGTCGAATGCAAATATATAATTTAACAAAATTTGTCCTTGCGTTCAACTAAGAATGAATTTTGCAGTGTTTTGCTTTAATAAAAAAGTTTGTCATTTGAATTATACGTTCGGACCGAAATGCCTTGACCTCGAAAATCGGGTATTTCTGGGGTTCACTTATCGGGCGGTTTCGGTACCTCGGCACGTTTTCTCGTTATCCTTACGAGAAAATACGTATAAATAGGTAGGCTAGAACTTCGGGCAATTGCAGCTAAGGGACGAAGCATCGCCTCCGATCCGACCACGAAAAATTCTTTTAAGCATGCGAATAATGACTTAAAATTGTTAACTCTAAGTAATATGCAGTGAATACTTCTTAATTTTAATATATTGAATGCAAATATATGATTTAAATGTTTTATGTAACGCATATAACGTTTGTCCTTGCGTTCAACTATGAGAATGAATTTTGCAGTGTTCTGCTTGAATAAAAAATTTCGTAATTGAAATTACGTTTGGACCGAAATGCCTTTGTCTCCATCATCAGATCCGGTTGAGTCCTAAAGTATTCACACTTTGGGAACTCCGGCAGAGATTGCTCAGAGACGGCAATGCATCCAAATGAGCGGATTAATGCCCGAGTGTCTTTAAATTCTGCACATAACAATTCAGTATTGTCATCTGTACGAAATGTCAATCTCAAGTTGAGTCGCTCGAATATTTTACTTGACTAAACATTTTTTTTTTTTCTAAATTTGAGAGACACCTACTTATAACTTTTATTCAACCATATCGATTATCAAAACTCTTCTCTCGAAGCCCAAAATTACCCAATCGGCAGAAAAACTCGGTGCACTTTCCACGGCTAATTCCCGTCTTCCCTCAAGCATCCAGCAATTTCATTGTCCCATACCGTCGTGTAACCAGAATCCCGCCCGAAACAGCTCCAGCCCGGATAATTGCATATTGGCCCTCTCTCTCTCTCGTCTAGCTCTATATAGGTAGATCATTCGCCTGTTACTCAACCGCCACGGGTAATCACGCACACCGCGTCTGGTCGATTGCCTTACGCTACACTCGATCCATCGAGACATATTAACTCTGCGCTTTCTAGGAAGTCATCGATCAAGCATTGCCGAGTCCCTTCCGGATCGATCAAATCATCTCTTGAGACATGTGTGTAAGCTCTTTCGTTTTGTGCGGCCGGTTCACGGAGTTTGTTTGGACTGAGAGCGGATAGTGCGTCATTTGCATTTTTTGCGGGTGTGAAGTCATAGAGTCGTAAAGTTTTTGTATGATTGAAAAGTTGCTGAAAAAAGGATAGCTATTGCAGGCTCGATTTGATTTTACTTCTGAATGAAAACCATTACAAGCGTCTTCTTTTGATCAATTTTATATTTCGTATTTCAGCGCTATAAAATATGCCGATTCCTATAAAATATTCTACGTATGAAAAATACACGCGTCATCAAACGTCTTAAAGTCTATATCAAAGATCATCGTCTGTATAATGTGTCATTCTATCGCTTGACATTAGCTAAAAAGTCAATTATCAGTCGCATCGCTCGTTTCGGTAAAACTCTGCATTACAGAAACAAAAGCAAATATCAATCTTTCAGTCGTAAAAATATCTCTACTAGTAAAAATAAAATTAACATACCTATTGATAACATCCAAGTATAGGAGACATCGAGGAATAGAACATTCTTCGTAATTTCGTTGAATAGCACGGATCACTTCACCCGCAGCGTATTTTGGGGATACTGCGCCGAATATGTACGGAAATCTATATTATTGCAATAAGAATGAGCGATAAACTCAACGATAAAAGTATGCACGAAGAATAGCGAAGGTAAAGTTTTACCTATATTTAGGATCCTTCGCCAGTCCGGTGTCCGCGTAAAAAGGGTAGACCGTTGTGAAATTGATGTTTGAACTATCGGCAGCCAACCTAAGCTCTTCGTGCAATCCTTCCACGAGCCCTAGAGTAGTATGACAATTTTTGAAATTGACAAAAGAACTTGACGTTAATAAACCCGTGAAAATATGAACAACTCAAACCTCTAATCGCGAACTTGGACGAGCAGTAAGGAACTTTGTTCACTACTCCATAAAAACCGCACATACTGCACATGGATACTATGTGTCCTTTCTTGTTCTGTAACATGGCTGGCAAAAATGCCTGCAGTGTCTGTAAGCAAAGAGATAATTTCTCGTTTATTCATAAACGATAAAGTTTGTAAAAGTAAACATTGCTTAGTGGCGGTACCCAGAACTGCGACAAAACATTGACATCGAATATTTTCTGAATGTCTTCGTCCTTGTGTTCAAGAAAGGGTTGGTGCATCAGAATTGCTGCATTGTTGATGAGAATACTGACATCCGGTATTCCAGCTTTCCTCATAAGCTTGGCTGCCTCTCGTACCTCCACCCTCTTCGACACGTCCACTACGAAGCCGTGAACCTTTCGTGGATCGAGAATAGCGAGATAGACGTTTTATCGATGTATTTACTTTTTTCAGATGGAAATATACTGGAAACTCGTAAAAGTTTTATCGAAATTGTGATAAAAGCTTCCTTGTCAAAAGCTTCACACTTAAATTTTACGAACTGTGATATATTTTTCCCATATTCGATCCTAAAGCTATATGCAACTAACAAGAAATATCAAAAGCATAGTTACTTCGCCGCCGTCTTTAGAGATGATGCTCATAGTGTCACGATTAGCCTCGACGTCGGTGTCCCAGCAGACGACGACGCAGCCGAGAGCTGCCAATTGCATGGCCAGTTCCCGTCCTATTCCGTGACCTGCTCCTGTAATCTGCAGAGGATATCGAGCTCCCGTTAAATTAACATTGAACGTCTCTGTGATCTCTTTGATGCGCAAACTCATTTCGCGAACGAGAATCATCTCCAATATTCTACCTTGTGATACGGAGAAAATAGAAGTCTCTTTGACATTTTTATGAGATTCTCAGTTCAAACGGTATTTTTATACTCGTAAAAATCAGCTGGATTGTCAGATATGACAGGTTAATTTTATCTACATAGATCGGGATTATTGCCTTTTTTTTTTAATTCTTGTGCACTGCGCTAACAAACTTTAATCTTTAAATCATTTAAAAAATAAAATTCGACAACATTTCAGAAACGATTACTGTCAGAGCTAATTCCCTGGTCACAATTACCAAAACAGTTTCTCCGAGCAAGCTTTTCTTAGACGGCGGTACAACTAATCTCGCAGTGGACAGCAGAATCACCAGTGCGATCCTCACGGATAAGAGGAACAAGTCGCAGGCCAGTTTTGGAAGAGGCGTTAATGGAGCGAATAACCTGCTACCGCCGAATCCGCGTCTCAAAATCTTGCCTTTCACGGACGATGACTGCGGTTTCGATGATACGCTCGTTTTGCGGCGAAACAAGGAGATGACCATTGTTTTGATCTTTCGGTATAGTGTCCTGCTCAAACTTGCCGCGCGACAAGGCTTATAAGATAATACGGGATCGGTTATATCGGTGTTGTTTATCTTTTAGGTTTGGGTGTTGAAATAAAAATCGACGATCGTCAGCGAAGTATTTGGAACGTATTTGTACGTTTAGTACTTACTCGTGTTTCGATTAAACAATAATTATAATAATGGTATGGACATTTCAAATTATACGCTGTATCTGCTTGAGAAAAAATATACGAGAATTTTCTACTGTATGTGTGTTTTCAACGAAAAAAATTCCCCTGAAAACTCGTTCTCTGTATGTCGCGTACAGCTTTCGTGTATATGTTTCCAATCCGTGAAGGCAGATATGTGTTTGTGAATGAGTGATGGCAATTTTTGCTGCGGGATCTCTCGAAATGTCGTTGGTGTAACGGAAAGCGGAGCTCAAAACGCTAATCTCCATGACTTCAGACTTTTACGTTGTATTTCATTATCTACTGGAAAAAAACCAACCAGTGCATATACATGCTGAGTTGCTGTTTCTGAGGTTCATTTGTAAAAATGTATTTTATCCCTAATTTTTTATCAAGTAGAATAAGGTTTAAACGTTTTGGAAATGCAATAATAATTACACTATCTAAAATTATTTGAATTAAATGAGAATTTTATCCTTTACAAAATATTGTTAACAAAATCGGAATAAAAAAGGTTATGCAAGAAAATAATGCATCAATATTTTTTGCATAACTATCAACACTTTATGCTTTAGAAGTATAGAACATTCACGATAGAATGTAAAAATAAACTTTAGTAAGTGGACTGTGAAACAGATGCCGCTGATAAGCTTGAGTATATCCTTACTGTAGTATAGTGTAAGCAAGAGTTGGTAACTTAGAGACCATTTTTATCATGCATATTTTTCGACATTTATAATATCAATTCGTCAATATAAAAATAATAAGAATAAAACAAAGTTAAAATATTCAAATGACGCAAAAAAAAATTGTATGATTGAAAAAATCAATTACAAAACTCATAAGTATTATAATTCAAAGCCTATGATAAACCGAATAAATTTTAAGGTATCGTGTCCTTAACCTTTGTTCAATATACCAGTGACGTTGATCTAATTAGTGCGGTAATTAGTAAATAAATTCCACACTATGTAAAAGTCAATCATTCATAATAGCTTTGGAGTACTAAATATAAAGGAAGATCAACATAATTAATAGCACAGAAAGGTCAGCAGTATAAGACTTTTTTATTATAAAGAATATAGGTAGTCTTAGACTAAAAGTCTTGTAATCGTAACTATTTCAAGATAAAAATGCACGCGATCGGTTCCTCTTCCAGCAAACCCTCAACAATTATCAACGAATTCCTTCATCTCTAAACAAAGATTCATACAATAATAGCGAGCCAGTTCCAAGAAGAACGAAACCTCATAGCACCTCGCGTTTTCATTCCTTATTCAAAAATGAAAGCCTCGATGAAAATACTCGTCCTTCCAGCCGTCGTTATCGCGATTAGTAGAACAGGCCGTTGCAACTGAAACATTAACGCAAACTCAATAAGCGTATATATAACTCATCTATTCCTCGGAGTCTTGAACATAAACGAAGCTTCTTCATAAAGCACCCATCAAACCGAAAAGCTACGCACGCTTTACCCCACCGCTTCGTTCCCTTCTTTCGCCCAACGAACCAACCCCCACGCAACGTAACCCTTGGAAAAAGGCGACAATGAAGCCCAGCTCGGCGGGCATTAGTACAGCTAGAACCGCGGAGTGGTCGAACACTCGCGGTGTATAGCACATATAGCCACGGAGCTCTGGGAACGTATATACGTGCGACTGTGTATAGGAGCTGTAAGCATAGTCGACCGTGTCCGGCTCTATAGCAGTTTAGCGCCGCGTGCAGCAAGTGTCATCGTCGTTTTTACTTTACTTACTGCACCGTTGGCCGTCGTCGGCGACACGTCTCTGACAAGGTGACGATCGCGCTGCTGTTGGAATTTTTTTTTCTGCTGTCTCTCTCTCCATCTCTCTGTTTTATACATAGTTCTGTGTATCTGTCTGTATCGTAAATTTTGATCTTTTACTCGTGGCTTGTGTGAGTGTTAGACATATACGTGTATATTTGAAAAAAAAAAGAACCGACGGTCGAGAGAGGACTGCGTCGCTGAGGTGCTGCAGTGCGAGGAGGCAACTGGCCGGTGAGTATTTCGGGGGAGTATTTCGAGGAATCGCTTGGGGTCTGTGCTGCTCTTTTATTCTTTTGCTTGGTGTGACTGTACAAGAAGACAGCAAACACTTAGGGTGACCAATTTTGCTCGAATTATTTTGGCAGTTTATACTACATTATACTTAGTTGTGTGTCGAAAGAAGCCTCCTGAAAAATTTCAGGAAACTCTGATGTCTTCTTGGTAGAGGGATGAGCTGTGTGGTATGATAAAGTAATGACCGCTTGCTGTTATCGCGTTAATCGATATCAATTGATGGATTTCCAGAATAAGAATCATTTTGAATTTTTTTATAATATTGGTGTTTCGTACACGTTTCTTTTTGATGGAAATCGCTATTTTAACGATCAAACCTTCGTATAAAAGCACATTACAAAAAAACGGTATCAAAGTCACGGCGCTTTACTCGGCAATAAAGATTACGAGTCGACAACAACCGATCTGAAACGAATTTCATAATCGATCGAGAATTACCATCCAGAATTTGAAAAAAAAAAAGATTCTGCTATTTGAAACGAATAACTTAATATATATCTCTTAAAAATAACGCATATTTTCCATTCGTCACATACGCTCCTAGTAAAAAGAAGCGAAAAGCCTTCAGAATGAGTAATTTATCTCACAACTTATTCATAGTCGGCGACACAAAAACACGCTTTGTTCAAAATCGTTTCCCTTACACCGCTGCATAACGACGCTCTCTATTTCCAGCTACGCGAAATCCCCAGCAATAATTGTATGCGCGTAGCACCACATTCTCTTAAGTGCGCACTACATTAGGTACAAGGCTGCAAAGCTCGCACACGCACTCGTACGTGATTCCTGGATAAACATTGTGCACGCGTTACTTGCGCGACTTTTCAAACTGCATCGAAGAAATATGCACCTTATGGATATAGAGCGTACGAGTAATTGTGAGGCATAGAGTCAAAAATTTATATGGTTTGCATCGATTCGGCGCTTGCGCGAGTCTTTAGACTGTTTTTTACACAAGTAGAAATATCCGAGATGGGCGAGAAGCGTAAACCGGTATTTTGTAACTAGTCGATGAATGTGTATTTTGTATTTAAAATATCTTTTTCACTTCATAAAATTCTTTTATCACTTTTCAAGCCGGCTTTGCGTCTAAAAATGAATCATCCTCAGTACAATCTTACGATTGTATGTATACACAAGCATGTCTTGACGTCCTGGTATATTCAAGTGACCAACTGGCTTTGCACAGAGACATGCAGATCAAGCTAAACGTGGGAATTTCCCATCTTGGCTTTAAGATAACCGTCTTAGTACGATGTCTTTTGCTCTAATTCATCCTGATATACTCTCAGCTGTTGACAACGACTCGTAGTAATCTCTCTCTCTCTCTCTCTCTCTCTCTCTCTCTCTCTCTCTCTCTCTCTCTCTCTCTCTCTCTCTCTCTC
>QLSS01000008.1:2777596-2790166 GCA_024372645.1 Trichomalopsis sarcophagae
CTCTCTCTCTCTCTCTCTCTCTCTCTCTCTCTCTCTCTCTCTCTCTCGCTCTCTATCCTGCTGTTTAGAAAGAGAGATAGAGGGTTTATCGCGGAGAGTATAATTTGATTGCACCGAGTTTCTCGATGTGTTTGCTTACATAGTGGAATTACATGTTAGTTTCATGGAAAATATTATCGTCCGAGCTCGAGGAAAAAATTCGTTGGAACAGGGATCGATGAAGTAGTTTACTTCGATTATCCATGCACTTGCGTTTGCTTCAAACCTTTGCCACTTATTTGCTACAACGTCAAACGATACTTGGCACAATCAACTGTCGACAATAATTTATTTGGGACGCGTACCAACGCGGAGTCTGAAATCCATCAGATAGAACAATCAATTTCGAAACGTCAAACCAATACAATCTCTTCACGGCAAACACACAAACAATGTATACACGTACGGCAACAACGGCACCGATGCACACAAAGCCATTTAAAACCTCGATAATTGGAAGCCGGTAGAATCGGAGCTACGGCGCAATTACTCGGTATTTCGGATCGCACACACACACACACAACGCACTGAGCTGCACTGCTGATGTGTATGTATACAGCTTCGAATGAAAGTGTCACGAACACTGGCGCTTTTTTCGCTCACCCCTGACGGCTGCTGTCTATATACTTGTTGAATTCGAGCACTGGGTACGAGTATTGTCCGGGAGAATCGTTTCCCTGAAGCGCATATTCAGAAATTCGATGAAAGGATCGTCGTGATATGTCAATTTGGCTTTTATCGCTTTAAATTGCTTCTATATAGGGTTGTTTTTCGCAGAGAAAGAATCGTTTATTTTTTATCATCGTTTCGCATAGCGTTCGCAAAAGTTTCTAAAAGAAATTAAAAGTTGTACGGTAAATCGGCTTTTCAGACCGGTAAATTTTTTAAAGCGTTCGTGACCGTCGCGAATGTGGGTCAAACAGTTAATATCGTTGAAGACTGTTTGAGCAGGTAAAATCATTGCAATCGCATAACGACATCTGGGTAAATTGTATGTGCCGAAGGAACGTCGATCGTTGCAGGCTTTCAAGCTGGAAACTGGCATTCGATATAGATCCTTGAAATGGGCTTATAAATAGAAGCAAAGTATTGTTTTACTTGTGTGAAATTGTTTTTGATTCCCATCGACCGTGTATAACTTTTGAAATTTCATCCTGTGTGAGAATTGAGGGCACTAATTGCTTGTTCGACATGAATGTTACAGTTGAAGGACTTTATGAATAATTGATAGATGATGTGACTGGTACACAGTGTATTTGTGAAAATTGCAAATTGAAATCGATTCGATGCAGTGTTTAAAAATAAATAAATATAAGGCTCAGCTGATGTAGCTGACAAAGTGTCAAATTAAGATGACAAGTAGATTGTTTTAAGTTGTAACAGCTGGCAGGATTCGAGGCGCGTGTCAGTCCTGTGAGGATGTCAGTTCCCATGACAAATATGAATGGGAACGGTGCAACAATCCAAATCAACTCGCGGCCAGACGACATCCGAAACCGGATAATCAAAGGTTCGTTCATTTAAAAAAATATACTATTTTTATTTTCCAAATACTACGATTACCCATCAAAGCTTATAATCCACGAAAAAAGCTGAAATTCCATAGGTAGCGATCGTTTTACTATAGTTTGCTTTTAGAATTTGCAGTCCAGGTTACGCCATACCGCGCAGAAAACACGAAATAATGCCAGTTATTACTTTAATTTTACACCAGCAGTATAAAGCGACTTTACATTAATTCAATATTCATAGCCGTATGGACGAGCATTCTCCTTTCACCCATACATCTTTTTTGATAATCAAACGAGTACACGTTTGTTCGGGTAATTCAAAGGTCAGAAAATCTTATTATAGAAAGACGATTATAGTCAGTTATAGTAAGTCTTTGTTTGAATTAATCGTTTTTTGATGATCGAACTTCGAGACTAAATCGACCGAAGTACACAAGTTTGGTTACCGGCATGCGAGAGTTAGATATAAGTACGGATTATTAAAAACGAGGCTTGTGTAAATTTTCCAATACACATGCGCGCAATTTAAATATTACTTGCATGTACATACGTTATGGTTTATACAAAAGAGAGTTGGACAATGTGGTTACCCACAGTTGTTGCGTGGGATTTTTTATGTTTTTTTTTTTATTGAATTTCAAATTCATAAAAAAGCATCATCAGTCCGACGGTGTGAGCATGAACAGTCGTATACCACTATACCTAATAGTATAGTAACCATTGAACAAAACGGTTTTAGACTGACCCTTTCCACTGGAACTTATCGGTTCTGTTAAAGTATGCGACTAGCGACGCTAGGTGGCGCACAAGCGCTTTACCATTTCCCTCGTAACGTTCCGCGCGCAGAATGTATAAATTGAGGTTCGCTGCTTCTGCCAAAACTACCTTCTTAGACCTAATGCTCGCGAGCCGCTCACGCTGTGATCCTATAATGACTATCTCAGTACTCTCAGTAATTTGTTGCAACTTTTCTCTTGTATTTGAAAAATTTTGTCTTTCAGTCGAACACAACAAAATTTTATTTCCTGGAAGCGCATGTAAAACGGCTTCTATCACGATTAACCCATCGAAAATCCAACGAAGTAAATATGACAAACCCCTATACAGCCTGCATATACCATAGCGCGTCAGTACGGTATAAGCTCGCTCGTAAATCGCATCGATCGGCCACCTGTATGAGCATACACGCGAGCAGTCTGACCCGCGACGTCCGGCCGATCGAATCGAGCCATATTCGCCGGGCGCATTTGCCCTGGCATGTCATCGATGAATTATTCATTATCACCCCTCGTCGTGGTTAGAATTAAAGGTTGGAAGTGGGGGTGGCCAGAACTTAAGGGACGGGGGGAAGGTCGTGCCGTACGCGTGACGCACTTGCCACTTCCGATCCGGCTAGCGCGACGTTTTTCTTTTTTTTTCCCCCGCCGCGCTGCGCACGACAATCGATTGTCTCGCGCACGAGCTTTAGCCACGGGGTGAATGTGTATATTGAGGCACTTTTGCTTTCTATGCGACGATTTACGCGTATTTCTGGAGTGAAGGGGTATACTTAGTTTTGTTCTATGGGAAGGTTCAGCTCTGCCGATTTAGTAGTAAAGCTCTATTCTTCTTTTATTTTGTAATTTTTTTATGGTTAATATTTTTGCCGCAAGATTTTAAACGATGTGTGCGCCAATTTTTACCACGATTTCAACCCGATCAATTGCGATCGTTGGAATAATCAAGCGATAACGTGTATGCCCCGTGATAATTGCGCAGATACTTATCGTAGAAAATTGACGAGCCGAGAATAGCGTGCGTGCAACACGTTTTACGGTCAAAGACATTAAAAATGAATCTGCTGGCTTCGGATCTCTAATTCGCTTTAGAATATCAATCGGAGAATCGTTACCAGAATAGATGACCGAATTGAATCGAACTTTATCAACAGTGAATTCTGATTGCTTAAATAATCTTAAATAATAATAATTCCACCGTGGCCAAATTTAAAATCTTCTTTTAGATATGCGCTGCCACGATTTTTTTAATTGAAGCTTCCAATAAAGTAATCTCGGTGGAGGGCAATTTCCGATTCAAGCTCTATCGAATATTCACGAAACTACAGCCAGCGCCGCGAGAAATTAAAAATTTCTTTAAATAATTCACCGAGCAAACCTGACGAACGTATAGCGCTGAAATAGAAAATTCGATCGATGTACCCATTTAGCCAAAATCCGCATCCGTATAATTCCGGAGCTACAGAGATAAAAAATAAATCAGCAAAGCAGCTCATTAAAAAGCTTCACCCCCGCAGCACGTCGCATCCATTTTTCTCCGCCGAGCAACAACATCTGCCGCTACGCCCGCAGAGTGTGCCGGAACGTTGAACCGTCGGGGGCTCGAAAACTGATCGATTCGCGCTCTTATAATACACCTCGCGGAATATTGTGTTCGTCGAAGGCGTAATAACCGTATGGCAACGCGAGCAGGTATGAAGAATCGGTCGAGCGAACAATTATCGAGCTTTCGTACGCCTAGAGCCTCAGTCGCAAGCTCTAAAGCGCAAGCAATTGGTTGTTGGCGGTTGGCTATTGTGGTGTAATAATGGAATTTCTCGCTTTTCCTCGATTGAATGATTCAGTTGTTTTTTAGGAATTATAGGTAGAGAAGAATGATTTTTAGGGTAATATAATGCCGTGTCAGAAAAGCGTTGAGTGTGCGTAATAGCGTTATGAAAAATTCATAGAATAAAACAAGTATGCAACAAAAACCGTAAAAGTTATGCTGTCACCAAGAACTTCGTATTCAGCGCGAACGAAGAGCAAAGCTTTGGGAGGCTACCTTTTTTCACCGCTGAATGAAATGCTAGAGACGAAAGTTTGCAAACAATATGCTTTAGAAAGCTTTGCTTTCCTATGAAATTGTTTATTCGGTGGATTAAAAATTATGCATCGATTGCTTAAAATAACTTCGTGTACCATAAATTACTGTTGATTCCATACTGAATATCAAATTTGTCAATTAACCAGACTATCTTTTGCGCAGCTATAGTTGAGCACTGAATCGATAAAGCTTGAAAAATTAACGAGAGTTTATCATTGGCCTAACAAGACAGCTCTAGTCATCAAAACACAGGTTTACCAGACTCGAACTACTACACATTACTTTCAGGGTTTGCTAAAATCTCTTTGTGTTATTTGCTCTTACTTTTGAAGATTCAACACTTGCATGTCATAAAACAATAACATATGATGCAGCTGTTATTATTGTTTTGAATTTTTTAAATGGTTTAAATTGAATATTTCTATCAAATTGGACATTACGTCATTGCACGGAAGTGAGCGTTTATTCATAGCTGCTTTTAAAACAAGTGTATGAGATCGATCGAAAATATCTCAATTCACAAGAATATTCCTACGTTGCATAGCCTCAAAAGCTTCAGACATTTTCCAGACACATTCGATGATCCTCCAAAAATCAATCGAGACATCACGAATCGCCTATACAATAATGGAAACTAATTTCGCACCCCACACCTCTTGACATCCGCACACAAATCCATTCTTGCACTCTTCTAACCACATCCCAGCTAAGCTCCGTAATCCAGTCCCTATCCAACGGCAAAAAATTACAGCTTTTATTATTCCATCCGATGCCTCGAAAATTTCTCTTCCCCCTCGTCGCAAGAATAACAAAAGCTCCGCAGCTTGCATCGCGACATAATCCAAGCGCAGCTTCCAAAACTGCGATCTAATGAATCTCGCCTCTTTATTATTCCGAGCCATTGAGCGTTACACACACGTCCCATGCACGAACACCCCCGAGGCGCCGAAATCACTGAGCATTTCCCTCCCGGATTTTCCGAGCCATTGGAAACTGTGCTTATGTATTATACGTCACAGGCTATACACTTGGAGAGAGTTGAAGCGCTGCACGTGGAGGTAACAAAAGACCGAAGCCGGAAGCACTCGATCTGACGTATATATATATATATACATATGTATACATGTACGAGAGAGAGAGTTATGTAACACGTTGCCGTTCGAAAGGACGACTCGAGAAAGGGAAAACTCGTTGGGGATGAATACACACGAAAGGAGAGCAGAGGATGGCTCGTATGTATGTATATATATATACCTATTTTGGGAAAAGAGCTGAGTAAACTGTGCGGCAGTCGAAGGAGAGAAGGGATCGAGTGAAAAAAATGGAGGATGTAATGAAAAGCGATGGAATAACATGGGAAAGTCAGGTGCGGGTGACGGTTTTTTTTTTGTTGTCAATTATTTCGGGAGAACTATCAATCGTGATTATTGCGCGATGGGATTCGGTGATCAGTCAGGCGGCTCGTTGCTATTTTGTGCGATGGTTTTCGGGGTTGGGATGAAGGAGAGAGAGAGAGAGAGTAACGCTGAAGAATGACATTTTTAGAAATTTTCAATTACTGAATTACTAATAACTCGATCTTGCTCGTCTCTTTTCGAATTATGATTGAAATTGATCGCTATTTTATTGATCTTCTCGCTCAACGTTGTCCACGAATATTACGGTATGCTATACATATATTTATGTCAGTATTAGGTGTATGATTAGTAAAGGTACAAATTTCGCAAACGGCAAAGTGGCTCAACTCGAAATACTACAATTTGTCCTTAAACAAATACAGCTGCAATAAAATTTTAGCTATCCCTTTCATAGCAACAGTAAACCCAGTTCGAAGAAACTTCAGAGCCAGCAATTGGCAAAGTTGAAACTTTCCAGTCAAACGTAACTTTCGTAAGCCCGCAAACCTGCTCGTAAAACTAGAAAATAAATTTATATTTTTCAAATGAAACTCACAACACAAGGTTGCTTACGGCTCTGTCGAACGCGTATCGCCTCCTCCGAACGCACGTCTGACCGGATCCGGTTATCTTCTACTTGACTGCTGTCTTAAATTCCCAGTGCACGAAAAAGGCGGTTTTTTGCGACGCAAAAGAACAAACGACGTTGGCTTTACTCTTGAAAATTGTATAGCTTTGCATCGCATTACGCTGGACAAGCTACCTATGCTAAATTTTAAAATAATAATGAACACAATATTATACAACTGTAAATAAATTAGCCGTACCGATCGCTGCGAAAAACTTTGCAATCGATACACGATTTTTCATACATATTCGAAAAAAAAAAGTTTTCCCATCCAACTGAACCCTCTATACATTCTCAAGCTCAAAGGCAGCGCGCAGTGCCTACATCTCGCCTAATTACGATTCATCGAGCGTAAAAAAAAAGAGGAAAGAAAAAAAGAAAGCTTCCATCATCCCCGCAGAATCCGGGCCAGCCTCGGCTCTATAATACACACATCGAGAAGCAAAGAAACTCGCACGCACGCAGGACGAAAGCTCGCCGAGCTTTGCGCATGTCGATAAGGCTGGCTGAGCAACATGGCGGGGGGAAAAGCGGCGGCGGCAGCAGCAGCCCTCTCTCTCCCATGGGGCTTCTATACGCCGTATAGGGGGGAACGAACGGTAGGATAAACAAGCGGTGGGAGAGGTAGAGAGAGAGCTTGCAGCAGAGAGAGAGAGAGAGAGAGAGAGAGAGGACGAAGGGGAGGACGACTCTCCCACGCGCTTCATTGGCCTGTACGGCGTCGGAGGGGAGTATAGGAGTCGCGCACACATCAGGACGACAGCGCGAAAGAGGTGAACGTGCCTCGCGACGCTGCACGAGTGCATTTCTTGAGGGACAGTGGCCCGCTCGAGACGCTGAGAGTAGTGTGCTTGCACAGAGTGCGCGCGAGCGTATCGTGTGCTTTCGGAAGCTCGGGAAGAACACGCGGGAGGGGTCAGGGTCGCTGCTGCTGCTGCTGCTGCTGCTGCTGCTGCTTCTTCTTCTGTTGCTGCCTGAAGCCTCGAAGATGAACAAAGGTGAGCTTTAGTCGAGCATGGGGTTTTTGGCTTTGCGTCCGGTGCACGTGTACTCGAATGTATAGGCTGCGGGGAGTTGCTGCCGCGCGTTATTTCGAATGACGGGGGATTTCAAGACGAAAATCCACGTGGAAAATGAACACGTAGCGGAAGCTTTTCTCGAGGCTCGATTGATTTCCTTGGAACGTGTGTACTCTTACGGGGTATATCGACGAAATAAATGCTTGAAAAATCGATGCACACTTTTGAAATAGCGCGACTATATAACATTTTCAATACTCGACTGGCAACGAAGTGTTTGAAATTTTAAATTTGCAGGTGCAAATTCGATCCTATATACGCGGTTTAATACCCGCAAGAGATCAATTACCGATTTGCATTTCGAATTATTATATAGCACGGTATAGATTGTAGTCGAGCGAACTAACACCGACGATCGGCTTATTTACATGTAAACAAGATACAAACAGCAGAATGTATAATCAGCGATGTGTATCGCGTACTAAGAGCTTTATTGAATATTAAATTCCGCATGATACATACATGGTATATAAGTAAACGAGCTTCGCCCGTCAAAGTGTGATTAACAAAAGAGAGCTTTGAATTTTTCGTGACTAATATCCCGCTCGAAAAAGAATGGATCCTAACGATTGACGATAAAAGCCCATCAGGGGACTAGATAGTTTCAGCTATTATTACACTCGGTGTGTAACGATTGCTTTCGAGTTTATTGGAAATACATTATTGAGAGCAGGAAAGAATACGAGCGTGTATTTTACGTTGAATTTCAACGTGGGTTTTTAAAATACACACAGGCACGACTGACTTTTTCAAATCGACTCGCGGTGACGTTGGCACTTTGAGAAAGTCGTTTGCTCCGATAGCAACTTTTCCAATTAGACAACACACTTTCCTGCAAAACGAACTTATTGATTTATCTCGTCGGAGTTGAATGATTCATTTATGGTTCGATAAAATTATATATGAATTTACACAACTGACCCATTGATAGCCACGTCGCATCCACGTTATAATTATAATTTTGCGGCTGTACGTCGTTAGCGCGAATCATACGGTGTCTACTAATGAATCCACATATTAGCGCAGATGTGACGTTTAAAAGCTATCGAAATTTAATGCATTTATATCCCGTATAGTTATCCTTCGCGCGTATGAATTTCTTACGATAATTAGCCCTGAGAACCCGAAGCAAGAATAACGTTATTAATAGACGACCATGTAGCTAGCGTTCGCGCATTCGGAGCACGTTTAATAATTCCAAATTACGATCGTCTCTCTGTTTATTCGACAGTCGGTCCCAGTCTCGTTAACGACATTTCTCTGCTATAGTTCAACGCTGTGTTCATATGCGGTAATTTCCCAAAGCAACCGTTGCTGCCCTACTGTATATCCTAAGTAGATTCCGTAATCGTTGTTTGTACTATACGCCCTACTATACTGGCTTATTTGTCAAATGCTTCAAATAAAAACGAAAAGCGTCAGGTTCCGAGTGCATATAAGAAAAAAAAATGTACGATAGTAGAATCGCAGACGATGAAAACGAGAAAATAACATTAATTAAGTGAAGCTGACTAAATTAGCAGCGACCGTTCTCTATATAAACGACAGTAATGAAATTCGACCCGTTATATATTCAGGACAGGAATTCCTATTTCTGATGGACATTATCGATGCCGCATAACCGATACAAGTGAAATTTCTTTATTCGCGCAAAATAATCACCATTAAATTTGAGGATGCGCTGTTTGAAAAGATGCAAGCCGTAGAGGGCTACTCCAGACATAAGTATATGTCTGTATACGCGCGGATCGTGCTTTTGCATATTTGTCCAACTTAATCGAATATCGATTGTTCGACGAGTTCAATAGGTTGCGAATACGGTATTCCAAAGTAGAACGCGGAACTTATTGCTCTCGAGCTTTGCTCCAAAATGTGAAACTTATCGTGTTTCGGTACTATAATTATTCATACAAGTCGACCGGACTTTTTCTATACCTGTATACACGAGCTCTCGTATACGACACATTAAATTCAGAACGCGAGTCATTAGGCCAACGTCGACGTCATGCTGAACTGTCTATTTTTAATCTATTTTTTCGGAAATTCAACCCTAACGTGACGTGCGTCGTGTATGCAGCGAGAAACAGGAGCTCTCAGAGAACATTTCCTGAGAGCACTTTACTTTAATTGTTTCGACTGTCATACGCGCTCCATATATCTTTCTACTCTTTCGGGGCATTGACACCGTGTTGTACAGTCGGTGTAATGTACGCAATAGTATACAGGACACATGTGGGTTAATTCTTGTGTTATGCACGTATATATCGTTAGGTTTTATTACATGTTCATGTACTAAGACTAATCGTCCTATTTTACGTCGGCCCCAAATCATTCCGGTGCTCCGAATCACTTAACGACGGACGTATTATAGAGGTAATTTCGCTCTCTAAGCGTTTTTTGCGCAGTTTATAGAAACTAAACATAAAAGTATGTAGCGTGTGGTATAAAATCTGGAAATCAGGTTTACGATTGATGTGTTATCATCAAAAGTTATCCCATTCTGATGTGCGAAATATTATATTATGTTTGTCGTGTATCGTAAATTCTCTTTATAATCCCAATAATCAAACATAATATCGTGTGTCAGTGTCTCGCTTTATACGTGCGTTAATTGTTAGATAAACAAAAGCACGTTCTCGTGTGTACTGAGCGTCAACACGCGGCGATGTTGACTCGAGGGTTGTAAATGTAAACCTGTCGATAAATGACATTAACGACACGACAAAGCTGCTCGTTCGTGTTTTACATCTTCGCTGTATCGCGATGCGGAGATTTTCCCTTATATGCTATACATATACGACGTTACTTCGAACTAAAGTTACTATCATAATAACCAACAATATCACTATAATATTATGGTCTCAACAATCTAATAATAAAATTCCTAAACGCATTAACGTTCCCCCGGACAAACTAGTTGTACTTGCGCGAACTAATCTTTGCCGCGAAATTACCAAAGTTCTCGCCGTCGTTGTGCTATAACTACAGAATATTGGCTCGCTGAACAGACACCCGACGCTGAACCACTGCGGCAACTCTATCTCTCTTCCATCCCGACGGGATTGTTTGAAATTATTCATAAGTGACGCAGTCGGAGATTTCGAAAAATCGGATAATTATATAACTACTTTGTTTTGATGTTGTATCGCTGTCGGTTCGCAAACTGGATTACAGAAAAACAATATTTCAGAGACAAAAATTAACTAAGCTAGTATTATAATCCATTCAATTTTCCTCTGCCTTCGTCCGACTACGTAAAAGCTGAATTTAAAATTCTTTTGATCCCCGTGCAAAGCACGCAGTCTTCAGCCGAAAAAAGCGCATTTCCGTATAAAGCTCGTTGTAAGCTCTCGGAAAAACGCAGCTAAACAGAACTCTCGGCCTGTTGAAAATCCGGTAAAATAGTTATAGCGTCGACCCACAACTGGGGGAAATATCCTCCCAAGAAAAAGCACACAGCCACTCTTTCAAAGAGCAATAACCGTCGCCTCGGGCGAGCAAAGCTCCGCCTGAAAAACAACAAACAGACGCCGCTAAAATCTCGCGATATACAGTCGGCTCGTTCCTCGAGGCGACAATGGAAGAAAGAAAATCCAGTAGTGCGTATATACGTGTTGTTGTGTCGTCGCTCCGCCTCTGGTGTCCGCGTCTATATCGATCGGAGCTTCAGCCGCAAGCCGGCGTCCATTATTTATGGCGAATAATATACGACGCGTATACAGCGGCTGACTTTGCGCCTCTCGCAAGATAAATAAGTATATGCGGGTGTACATACTTGTTTTGCAGCCACGTTGCGCCTGCGATCGGGTTGACTGTTTGCATTTTTATAGGATGGGGGTGTTTATTGCTTGTTTATCGCTTTTACTTTTTGTGTATACTGATGAGCGAGAGAATTTGTTGTAAATTTATTTCAATGCGTTTCGCTTATTTATGCGATTGTTCATAATTAATGAAATTTATACACCACAAAATATTGATTAAGTTCTACACAATTTAATATCACACGGTACAGCTATATCGAATTTCAGTGTATCTAAACTTTGAATGCGCACAACTGCGCGGAGCACACGTATATGCTATAACTTACTCTCGGCTTCGCCGCTTCCTAATCTGTTTCAATCAAACTTGGATATCTCAAAGGAGATATTTGTTCGCGTATAATACACAGACCTTTGTTGGGACTTAATATTTCCCAGTCTATTAATCATCCTTGTAATATATAAGTATACATCTCCCCGCAATGCAATAATCCCGAATTGAATTAATTCATAGAGTACGTCGAGTAATTAGATCCTCTGTTCGGATCTGCCGTGTATTATACGCGATTCCGATATCGCACCAGCCATATAAAAAGAATTTAAAATCCTCGCGTAAAGCAGCTACGAAAAAAAAACCATAAAAGCTCGGATGAATAAGGAAAGCGCTGTTTCAGCAATAACAATAATATTCATCAGTGCAGGGGTGTGACGTAAGCAAGGAAGCGAAAAGTATATATACCAGCGCATCCCTCGGACGTCACACGCGCGGGCTTTTCAAAGTTGTCGGAGCGAACTTTCCCTTTGAATATCCCATTATAAATTATTCGCAACGAAAACCAAAGCACTTACAGAAAATCACTTAAGCGACGATCTTTATTATTAACGAATAGCCGACTTTATTGTTCCTCGTGAATAATTAACGAACGAATAAATAAACAATCACTCGAAATGGAGAAGAATAAGAAGAATTGAGATTCGCCGCAGCGTAACACACGACCTCAGGTTTATGGAACAATCCATAGCGTGTTATCTATAGGCGTTGTTTTCTAATTATGTTAAGGTGAGGCTTATTTTTAGCCGAGAAAACGCAGCAGAAAGTGCTGCTGCTGCATTCGCTATGTCGTTCTCTATTTTTATCTGTCTCGCGTGTATAAACGTGTGGGTCAGCTGCCGCCGCGCTATGTATTAAGCCGTTTACGCGCCATAGCTCGCGGTTATTCAAGAGCAATCGATATAGTCGGATTTTTTCTCTCTCTCTCTCTCTCTCTCTCTCTCTCTCTCTCTCTCTCTCTCTCT
>QLSS01000008.1:2794964-2874174 GCA_024372645.1 Trichomalopsis sarcophagae
ATATACAACATACGACTGAATTTGCTTGATGATTTTCAAGATGGTTTTTCTGCCAAAAAAAGATTTAGATTTGATATTATGACACCTAACGAGTATGTAACCAAAAATTGAAATATTACTACACTAGATTTGTGATTCTAAGACTATTCCATATATTTTTGAACTTAATTTTAAACTACGTTTTACCCTAAAGTACTGAAGCATCGACCAATACGAACGAGACTGCGATGAGCAAATTCTCAAAGTAAAACGTGACAATGATAGGAAAAGTTATGCGTTCAATAGAGAATTAACTCGAAATTTAGTGGATTGAATAATTTTTGTACTAATTCTATATTTACACGTACATATAAAAAATGAGAAATGTGAGGGTGCTCAAATCACAAACAAAGTCTTGGAATTGACAATTGAGCTCAAACAATCATCAAAAATCAAACTAAATATTTTAAAAGTTTCGGTATGAAGAGACACAAATTTATAAATTAACGTAATCAACGGTCTCTCGTCTCAGGCTCTTCTTCATACGCAGACATGACTTTTTCCATTATTTCCCACAGCTTATCTCTGGTCAAATCTCTACAGAAAACCTGTAAAAAAAAATGTTATTCGAGTAAGAAAGCTATTCATGAATGTTAAACTGTATATCATATAAAATCCATGTTGTCTTGAAAAATTTTAAAATGTGATTCACTCAATGGAATAGCAAAACTCTATTGCAATAAAGTATATCAATAAAGAATATGTAAAGATGTTACATTCAGTTTTTATCGAAAACACGTCTACAAGTGTTGTTTACTTACGTTGAACCATGGCTGTTGGTCACACTCATCCATCAAAGGCACTACTACTCCATAAATTTGAAAAGATAAATTAATGCAAGCTATGGCAACTAAATTTGGCGGATAGTCGAGAACTGCTGGAATATGATGAAAATCTTGCAGTAGTGCGTAGCTGGCTCTTGTCACGGGATACTTTTGCCACTCTTCTTCACCGAACCAAGCTTGCAGGGATCGCAAGTAATGCAGCAGGTACTGCGGAAAGCATAATTTTTTAATTATTGTTATAATATAATTAAGATTTTAGCCGTGCATAACGGAAACAATAATTACCTTATGAGGGTGTTCTGGTACAACTTGGAACTTTAGCATTCTCATTATTAATAATTCCGCCTGTACAATGGCGTCGCGCATAGCCCAGTATTGATCACCTAACTCTAGGGGTGCTGAGCCTCTGTGCAATGTACTGTAAGATACATTCATAATATCTCTGATCTTCATATTATTGTCTTTTACTTTTCCTGCTAGATATAAACATGTTGCTCCAATTAACTGTAAATGAAAATATTACGTCTATCAAAAATCTCTTTTATTTTTCATTCATCTAATTCAATAATATGCAATGCTTACGTATGGGTCATAGCCTTGTGGAGTTGATTCCCTCATGAACCTGTGATACAAAGTTGCTGCTGTAGATATTGTCAGTGGGTGGGCTTCTAATTTGTTACCTTCAAGTATTATAAGATTGTAAAATAATTGTTTTATTCACTAATTTGTTTTAATTGATGTTTAAAAATAAGAAAATTAAATACTCACCGCATTCAAATATGAAACGAGCTACTGTAAAACTGTCAGTTCCTTTGCTATAGTCAATAGTAATACTTTTTTGTAAAGTAAGCCTTTTTTCTCTCTGCAGAGCGAGAACGTCAATGACACCCTTCATTTTCGAGCTGAAAAGAACACAATTACTTGAGTACTATTCCAACAAACATAACGCACCTAACATTCAAACACAATGACATAACCGTTTGCTAATGAAAAGCTTAAAATGAATGAGGGAAGCATAACGTTTGTTACATTTTCTGCGATTAAGCAATTATTGCGAATAAAAAAAGTGATTCATGGATCCAAAAACGCGAAATCCAAAGGAGTACTTGGTAAGTGAACATTCAGGTTTCGTAATTCGCAAGAGTATAATAGTTGTGACAAAGGAACTCGTTGCAATACATTAAAATCCTATAAGGTATAGAATAATGTGCGGCATACAGGTGGACCACATAACCACGAGCTTGGCTGGTGAATTATAATTGTGAATTATTAGAAACACAGCGAAGACTCGCTTACCTCAGGATTTCGCCTGTACTTGGCTCCAAGTGAATCATGTTTTGCGACACTTCTAATACAAAACACGCATACCAAAAATGCTCATACTTATTTATAACCACACCAATGTAGCAGAGAGAGAAGAAGTTTTGTTATTTGATTTTCAATTGTTTGCAAACAACAGGATGAATTTTTGTTCAGACTAGCGTATACTTATATATAGCTACTTGGCTTTTTTTTTGTAGGAGAAAAAGTGTGGTATATTATCAGGGAAATCAAACTATTGAACAGCTTCTCGTCCAACGCAGGTTATATATATGTGTAACAGATACAGTAAATCATTTTATGGCAAATAAAAAATCGTCAGCAGAGAGATGCTAGAATTGTTTAAAAACCGTACCTTTTCATCATCGTGAGATTAACGCTGCGAGAGAAAAACGACCACTGACGAGGGTGGATAAGGGAAAAGCCGCTTCGACCGCTGTTTAGACATCCACAACAGAGGCGAAACTTTGTCGACTACGGAAAATTCGACTCCGAAGCCACGCTGCGCATCACTATCCCGATAGTCGCGATAGATATACGGCGGCGGCGATGTAAAAGTGAGGTTATGTTCGACGAGTCGGGCTGAAAAACAACAATATGCAAGATGAAGGCGCATCGGGCTATAATCTGATTGGATACTGGGGACCTTTAACGCGTTTCCAAGAATCGAAATTTGGACTAGTGTTTGTTTACAGATTTCGGCGGGAAATTCAACTGCCGCAATAATTCTGTAAGAAAATTTGGCGAAAGGCTGCCGACTTTCTGTAAAATAACTGATCCGGAGCATCATTAGAAATTGATCTCGGCCTGATAAGTGTATTATTTAAAAAAAAAAAATACGTTAATTCAATGGGTAATTCTTTTAACAATTTAACTTTGGGAACAAAAAGTCCAATCCTATTCGATTTAGTCATTCTCTAAAACTTATAATTTTTGTACAAATTCTCGATTCCTTGTATCCCCAGTTTAAATATAGAATTATGTAACGAATAAAGTCTACTCCAACGATTACGTAATCCGCGCAACAAATGAACAACCATCGCACCGTCATTTTCTCGCCACTTGCGAAACAACAAGTACAAATTCAATCGAAGCAAGTGTCTCTCTCTCTCTCTCTTGAGATACATATATATAGCGTATACGCGTTAGAAGAAAAAGGAACAAAAGTCGGAGAGCCGAGGAACACGTAGCATTCGACTCGGCGTTTTTTTTTTTTTTAAGCGAGCCAGTGTTCATTCACCGATACAGTCACCCCATTTATATATTCCGTTCACAGGCTCTTAGTCGTAGTCGTAGTACTACGACTCCGAACGCCATGGACTAATCAAAATGCCTCGCTTGATCTTCCACAGCCCTACCTACTTTTTCTCTATACTCCCCGTATAGTCAGCCGGCATTGAAGATCTAAATCACGTTTCTATCCCGAACGAGCTCCCGAAAACAATTTTCTCGTTCAGGATCGCTCGCTAGAATAAATTTTAAAATTTATCGACGTTTTCTTTTTAATACGAGTGAACGCATATGAGAGAAGTGGTCGAGGGTATAGCCGTTTTTAAAACACAATGTAGAGATTAGACGGCGGTTAACGAGGATAATGAAATGGATGCGGGTTTGATAAAATACGTCGAGCGAGGGCACAAAAGGCCGGAACTCGCCACCGGTTCTACTGGTAGATCGGTTTTTCAAAGATACGATGTGGCTTTTTATTCGTAATTAATTATTTAATCGATCAAAACGAATAGTTATAAACAAATATATATATATATATATGTTAAGTTCATCAAAACGATGACTTCGCAACGTCCCGTGGAATAACTCGTTGCAAAAGTGTACAGCTATGACGTTTCGTCATCTATTAAAAATGCGAATTCGACGCTCAACTTGACCTTGGTTTCAACACCAGCTCGCTTTTGCAGGCTTCTGCAGGCTTGGTTTATCGCGTATAAGGAAGTGCGAAACTCGCGAGGAGAGAAAGGTGACAAAATTCAGCGCTTTTTATAAGCATCTTCTCTTTTAATGTCTCGATTAACTTGGAATATTTAAAAACTGCTCATTTCCATAAAATCCAGCTGAGGCACATATATTTGTATAAAATTACTTAGCGAGTCTCGATCTATAAATTTCCTTGGATTCGCGCTCGCAGTTATATAGCCGTATACACACGTATTTTTGATAAAGATTTATTGCTCAATTTTTTTTTTTTCGAACATATTTAGTGAATAAAAAAAAAGAAGAATTAGAGGAGAAAAGTTCAACGCACGCGAAATTCAAGAATAAGTGTAATGATAAGTCTGGTTCGAAATTGGGCAAAGTGCTTACGAAAGTTTATATATACCCGTATGCGCGTGCGTAATTTCTCTGAAAAGTAGTTCACGAACGTTATACGTTACGTAGACGAAACTTAGATCTATATACCCTTTTATGAAATTTTCGTTTCGAGTCGTCAAATTAGAAAATCGAAAAGTGAGCATAAAATCAGTATAAATGCATATCTCACACAGTGCGTCTGCACAAACTGATAAAAATCGTTCGCCGACTAATAAACCCGAGGCGCGCGAGAAAAAAATTTATGGGGGACCATATATAATTAATGGCTGCGCGAAGAGATCGTAATATTATGCTAATTTTTCGCTACCGTTCACGCGCTCGCGTTATCGCACGTCCATATGTACAACCTTCAAAAAATTAGCGACTCTTCCGACATATAAGCTTTTTCTCGCGGTTAAAGTCCAGGGACCGAGTATGTATAAGCATATACACAAAGGAGGTCAATTTCTCGCACACATACGCTCGTATTACGTGCAGAACGAGATTTTACCGTGCGCTTCGAGCCTCTCGCGAGAGTATATATATATATATATATATATATATATATATATATATATATATATATATATATATATATATATAGGTGTAGTTTTCCTTTTGCATGTATATTTTTAAGCGAAAGAAACCGGTATATATAGGTGCAGAGCGGGAGTTTGTTTTTTTTTTCTCTCTGGTTATATATTTTTCGAGCTTTTTTTATAAAATCAAAGACACTGCGGGGAAAACTGGGACTATAAGGCGAGCGATCGAGGAATTCCTGTATAGTTTAAGCAGTAGCACATAATGGCTTTTTTATCCTCCGTCGTGTATCGTAATGGTCCTAGAAAACTTCTAACGCGCTCTGCGCGTCCTTCTTAGAACCAGTTTCGTGCATATAGCCAGAGAGATTATTTGGAGAAAATTTCAAATTTAAACTTTCTAAAATTTTCAGGCATTTGTAACAAGCTCGAGGTGCGTGTGTGTGTGTGTGTGTGTGTGTGTGTGTCACTCGCTCGGCGTATAATCGACGAATACATTATACATATATATCTATACTTATCCCTCGTCGGGACGCTTCGTTCATTCTCGTAAAATGAAAAATTCGTCGACCCAACTAACAGCCTCGTATAGTAATTTACAATATCGATGTATCAATAAATAAGAATTTGCTTGCGGCCCGCACGGAATGTACAGTTAAGTATATACACTCGAGGCTCGCAGAAATGTTGAGAACTGGAGGTACAACAAACTGGTCCCAAGTCGCGAGAGAGAGAGAGCTTGATAATATCACTCGCTCGCGAGTATATATACATGTACGTGTATGCGCATTGAAAAAAAAAGTAAAAACCTCGTTTCACCAGTCGTCAAACGCGAAATCTCGACTGTTTGCGCAACGGCCCTCCTTTTCGTCGATTCGAAATTAAAAAAAGGTAATTATCGAAGAGGCCGAGCTTATAAGTACGTGCGGAGATTTATCGAAGTATAGCCCTCTGCGCGTATGTCTATTGACTCTCTGAAACGGCGGCGGTTCTCTCCTCTCTCTATATGTTTGTCCTTCCGTGAGAGAGAGAGAGAGAGAGAGAGAGGAGCGAGAGGAGATGCAGTGATTTTTCACGGCTCTGAGCTGTATAGCTATGGTGTACCGGAAAAAACCTGCTATATAACGCCAGTAATGGCTGGATGAGGAGGCTGAAAGAGGCTTTGCTATTGTGTACTGGAGACGTCCCTTCACCTGTTATACCTATATACTATAACTCGGTCCGAAGGAGAGCCGAGAAAGGAGGGGGGGGGGAGAGAAAAGTCCACCTGTGAGTTTTTCATCAGGTGCTATTGAGACAGTTTTTTGTACGCGGTGCGGTCTTGCGCGTTATTGGCTTTTTATATAAGATAGATAGACGAGCTGCGTTGCGTAAAATCGATTTTGTTGGCATAAAGTATCCGATGTGCAATATAATCGTTTTCTCTTTAGAATTAAGTGAATATCGTGTATATATAGGCTGACACAGCGCATATACGATACAAAAGCAGAGCGATAACTTTGTAAAAGCTCTCCCTTTAAACGTTATGTTAATGGATATCCTTTGGAAAGTCAAGAGCGTGTATATAATTAGAGGGCATCGCAGCTCCATTAGGCTAAATTTTCGTCTGCCTCCCCCGACGCGCTGCTGCACACAAATGCAAAACAAACGAGATATACAATATGCGCCAGTCTCTCGTGCGTGAAAGTTATGGTACCGCAGGATCTTATCGCCTCTTCACATTCTTCCCTCGTCCGAAGACGGCCGCGAAATTTCAAAGTAAAATCATCCCCCTTTTCCCTCTCCGTTGTACAATTAGCATATCTCAATTCTCTCTTCGAACTATTCAATATATAAGCATTGCATTATCGAGGGTCAACAAAAGTACAGCCTATTATACAGCTAGCCCGATATGAATAATGGTAATCTCGCTTGTCCCACGAAGCTCATCCTCGCATCTCTTATTATATATTATATATCTTATCGAGAGAGAGAGAGAGAGAGTATGAGTATATATAGAAGCTTTCGTTTCTCAGCGTCGAAGGATATCGCGTCATATCCTGACGACGACAAGATTTCCGAGCCTCGCGCGAGCAAACACCGAAAATTTTTCCACGCACGTCCAAAGGTATGTCTGTACATAATGAATCCTTGCGCGCAGTGAGAGAACACGTCGTCGCGCGATGGGGGGAAGAAAAAAAGCGCTATCTTATCTTCACCGACGATTCTTCTTCTTTACTTCGTGTCTGTGTGTGTGTGTGTGTGTATACAGTGGAACCGACGCGTCACGCATGTGACTCCACGAGCGGAAGGTAGGTCAACGATCTAAAAATGGTCAGAGAACGACGAGGGCCCCCCCCATAGCCGAGAGTCAGAGGAGTCAGAGACGCATGTATATATGCGCGGGTACTCCCGTCGAGCGAGTTATCCTGTGTTGTAAGACGCGCTCAGGGGGTATAAGAGAGACGACGAAAGTCAAGTTTTCTCGACTCCCACGTTCGGCCCCGGTGCTATGTATATATATATATATATATATATATATATATATATATATATATATATATACGAGTTTTACTACGCGGCCTTCTATGCTATAGGGCTTGGAATATAATGTGGTATTCCTATTGTGACTCCGAGGCTTGAGCCGAGTGCGCAAGGCGTTGCGGAGAGACAAATTATACCAGAGAGGACGATCGTACGTAGACTCATCGCTTTTGTTTTTCGATGATTTACGTCGAAAGTTGGATAAAGGAAATAAAAATCTTCCGAGAATACGCGAAACCCGCTCGAGCGAGTGTGTATAGCCTTCTTTTTATAAAATTCGCCGTGGAAGCATCGCGGAATTTAAATTTTAAAAGCCGCAGCATATCTTGTAGCTTTCAAGAGAAGCGTTATATACTGGGATTCCTCGCGCAAACTGTCTCGAGTATGTGTATATATTCGAATCTCCAATCGAATATATACGTTCCACTACACGGCGAACACTTTTTGACACATTTGAAATTTCACCAAAATTATATCCAACACATCTCAGCTCAGCTGACGAATTCTTTTGAAATAGAAACGAGCTGTCCACTCGAAGCTATATCGCAAAAAAAAAAACCAGTCCCCGTTGATTTAGAGGTGAACGTCAAATTCGATCGATCGTCAAATTCGCTAAGTAGCAGCTCTCGCGCTTTTTTTTTTTTTTTCCTAAACGCGCGCATACATTAGCGTCGATCGCAAAGCCAATAATACACGTGTTAGACGCACAGTGCGATTTGATCTCATCTCTAAAACCTGCGCATCGCGGGCTTTTTTTAAAAGGCAAACAAACGCGTATACCGATAACGCGCCGTACTACGTCGCATATCCTCCGGTGTCATCGCATGGCCGTTTTGTTTATGCAGGTAGATTACGATACGCGACGACTCGTAGTATTAGTAGCTTCGCGTTACATATCCGCAACGAAAAAAAAATAATAAACGCGAGATGAGCTTATACATTCGTACACAGCCGATAACACACAGTCACGCCTGTGTGTTCCGCGCGAACAATCTCTCCGACCGCGAGAGAGCCTCTAAAAATACGCTTTACTACGATCATATGGCCGGCCTTACTACGCGCGTACGCACGACGATCGTCGCGTAGTAATACGCGCGAACACGAGGCGCTTCCCGCAGATGTCCGAGTGTAAATATACATATATATATGCAGCGTATGTAGAGTAGGAAAGTTTTTTCACTCGTATACACTCCTTCCGACGTTACGCGCGCACACATGTGAATATTCGCTCGCGAGAGGCCCTCGTATATCCGAAGTTGTAGCGCAAGAATATATATACACTTACGCGCGGCCAGACGTAAAAAGTCCTCTTTACGGCCTTGAATGAAATCGCGACGCCGAGATTGCCGTGATAATATGCGTACAGCGTCGCGTATTCCAGTTTTCAAGCGAGAGACACTGACCGATGCTTGCAATAAAGTATATACACGACGTTGGGATTTTCAGTCGGTAACAACAATAATAATAATGATACAGCGTTCGCAGAATAACGCGTATGCGTGTAAGTACAATAAAAGCTGTAAGACGCATCTCTCTCTCGAGTCGGGAGGGAATTAGCGGAGAGTCGAGATTTCAGCCCAAGCGCGTCCGGTTTCGCGTTTCGAAAGCTCTCTCTCTCTCTTTCTCTCTTATTCATTCGCGCCGGGAGTCACGCGGGCGCGATAAATTTTTCGGATGAGTTTATGCGAAGCGCGAGAGGCGTTTTCTTGTCGCCGAGGATAATTAAAAGTTAGGAGGGAGTTATTAGAGGGGGTTAATGGAATTTTAGGAGGTTTTTACGAGGGTTATTGCTATGGTTTTTTTTTAATTCTGATCCATTATATACCAGCTTTGATTTATTTTATATTGGATATATAAGTGTGGAGCTGTTCTTTTATATTGTTCGCGGAATATGGCGCGTTCGAATTCGAAACAATTCTGTTGAATCTAAAATCGTTCGCTTTTCAGAGAATTATTCGCGCCGAGTAAAGAACAAAACGTCGATGATAAAAAAAACGAACCAAAAAAAAAAAAAAAAAGAAGAAAACCCTTAACCGCACAATCCCGTGCAATCAGCGAGCTACTCCCACGGCTGAGCCACTACTCGCTTTTTTTATCGCTCCATAAAAAGTAACGCTTCCTCCACTCTCTCTTTCTCTCTCTCCCGTGCGCGCGAGCTCGGCTGATAATCGCAAATCACGTCCAGAAAATAAACAACTCCAGTTGCATCCGTGTTCTTCCTCGGCCGCGAGCTTGTTCACGCTCGAGTGCAGCTCTCTCTCTCTCGCTCCGATCCGCGCGCCGGCTACCTGTAACGTACGGATTCAAAAAGCCCGATATAGATATATACCTACTCGGCCACCGATGCAGCGCGATGTGTGCGTAAGCCTTTTGCATCGGTATATACTACGCTACGGCGGGGATTTAACGCTTATACGCGCGTATATGTGTATAATGCGACAGCGCATCGCGCCTATACTTATATATAGATATACACGGAGATAGCGCGAGAGTGTGTAACGGGCGGACACAGCTAAGCTATTCAAGAATTCGAGGCATTTATATACGAGAGGAAATATATCTGACGCATGCATACGTATATGCTAGAATGTTTAAATGGCCAAGCGCACTGCGCGCGAGAGAGAGAGAGAGAGAGAGAGAGAGAGAGACGCGGCGGGGGCTTATCTGCGAGCGGAGATGGGTCCTATCCTGCGTGTATACCTATATATGTATATAAGCTACCGTATTATAGTGTTAAAAACCCGTCTCTCGCGTACTCCTGAGAGTCGTAAGCATGTATTATAGTGTGCAGTGTGTAGTGGGATATCGAAGGCTGCGTCTGCAATCGGGGGAGTATACGCACGTGCGTATAGTGCATTTACGAGAGCTTTGTTCGCGGGGGGACTGATATTCGGGGGGTATTGATTTTTCGAGGGGGGAACGAGGGGCAGGAGTTTTGATGAATTTAAATGCCACATATGTGACGTGTGCACGCGTTGGGCGAGGGGAGAAGGTTTTTTTTTTCTAAGAACCGCGTTGTGTACTGACGATTTGTTGTTATGAAGATATTGTTGATTTGGAAAATGTCAGCGTTTTATGGATGCATAATTATGGTATAAGTTATGCATTGATGATTTTTAATTGTGTATCGTACGTTATAAACTTGTTTAAAATGTTTACGAGTAAGATATTGCGTTTTAATTGGATAACAATCAGTTTAAAGTGTATGTACGATAACATTCAGACCGCAATGTAGACTCTCAAATCGAAACGTTGAGGTTATACTTTTTCACACAAGCCTCCCGATAAATAAAACAACACAGCCAACGTCGCGCGAAATCCTTAAAAAAAAGCCATCTCTCAACCTCCTACACACATCCTACAGCAAACTCGAGATCTCGACTTCTCCTCCATCGCAAAACCCATAAAGAGACGCGAGCGCAAAGTGCGTTAATCAGTGTTAAATAGAAAACTCACATCTCTCTGACCTCTCTCATCGCATCAGCGCATACAACACATGCAGCAGTCGAGTCAGAGCTGGTCAGAGTCGTAAAGTGAAAACCTCCTCTTGTAAAAGTGTATAACGTATATATATATATATATAGGGAGAAGCAGCAACGCCGTCGTCGAAGTAGGGGAAAACAGCGTTCGATCCGAGAGAGTCGCCTAACCTCACTTGCAGCGTCGGCCTAATAATACGCCTCTCTATATATACCCCCCTCCAGTCGGCCAGAGAGCATAGCCAGCCACAGCAAAGTTCCAACCGCCTCGGCATTCACAGTCGCGCTTCTGAGCAGACTGCGTGAGGTTGGCTTGTGGGAATCGTCGTCGAGAAAGCCAGACCCCCAAGCTCGTACCCGCACATATATATATATATATATATATACAACCTACGAGAACGAGTCTCGTATTATTATTACAAGTACACTCGCATATTTTTATTGTTATATACGCAGACATCGTGCGCTCGACGCTGGTCGTTTCTTCCGAGCTGTTATTCTGCGGATCTTACATACTTACCTGCCATTGTGTCGGCGCCGACCAGGGAAACGCGAGCAATTTTTCCTAAGAACAAGAGTGTGTGTTGCTATATATATATATATACCTAAAGATAAACGTTGAACTAGTGCACTGCGAATGGCGAGGAAGCCGTCGTTGACGACATGCCTAGCACCAAGACTGCAGTTCTAACGAGGGGTGAGTTTTCGGCCTTTTAATTCTCTCGACTTTGCATCGATTATTTCACTCTGTATACGCGAGATACGTTATACTCGGCTGATCGAGCTCGAGGACGCGCCATGCGTGGGGAGGGAGAGTCTGGGAGAAAGAGATAGAGATATATATATATATATATAGGGTATGTAGCGTAAGTTCTGCGTTGCTCTCTTTTGTCGTCCATACATCGCGACGACCTTAATATTCGCGTGAGAATAAGCTCCTCACCGCGGATGTGGGAGACACGAGGTTAGGAAGTCGAGCTTGAGGTCTGCGGTTCTTTTTGGCTGCAGTATACTTATTATAAGACCAGACTCGGTCCGCGTTTGTACGTGTGTGCGTATTATTATACATAGTCGAAGAGGGGGGGGGACAGCTTTTATTTTTGGAAAATAGTGTTGTATCGATGCTCTTGAACTTAACGCGTAGCTTTTGGGTATACGCATAAACGGGTCGATAGTTCCGAGCTTCATTGCATGCTTGTATAATGGGAGGTCAATGTGACTTTGTTTTTTTTTTTTTTTTTATTATGGAGAGAGACTAGTTCGTATATGCGTAGATAAGAATCGTTTTCGTTTTAGAGAGAGAGAGAGAGGATGTTTTTTTCTGAGGTTTTGATTGCACAGTGGGATGTGGGTGATTCGAGGAAGCTTTTTTGATTCCTTGAGAGAAATTCTGGGGGTGAGAAGGTTTTCTGATTTATATAAATGGCTTCGGTAAGGCATATTTGCTGGTTGTCTTATCAGGCGGTGATAATCGTTTTTCAAATATACAATATTCACGCCTTATCTGCAGAAATGTGGTAACACATGTGTATCTTGCCTCTATGTACGTCTAACTTCAAGATAGTGACACATTTCTTTGGGCAAAATCTTGAGGAGAAGTAGCTTGTTTTAAAAATTCATATTAGGTGTAATGGGATTTTTGTATAATATTCATTTGTTCGCTCGAATTTTTTTTATGGGAACAGTGATTAATAATAATTAAAAAATTCAATAAATGAAAAGAATACATTGGAACATTCTTTTTTTGGCCCAATGAGTTCTCTTTCAAATAAGTTCAAAGTGGTTTTATTTTGAAATAAAATTGCAGGGCGATAGAGTGAAAATAACCTTTATTCTTTTGTTTTCAGTACCTTTAAACTAACTATGTGATTGGACCTCACTCGAGGAAAGTACAAGATTAGAAAAAACCAAAGTATAATTATTAATATTAAAAATGGATGAATGCTATGAGAAAAGACTGCTAAAGCAAGCGAACAGTGAGCTGCCTCAAGCTATGGAGAGCTGTTCACTGCCGACACCACCTACCCCTATCTTCTATTCTCCCACAAAGATGTCAAACAACAGTTTTGACCGTTTCATCCCAACAAGATTGGGCAACAACTGGCAAACAACTTTCTCCATGATTTCTGAGAGTAATCGAACCGGAGTTGTAAACAAAAAGACCAGAGAAAATAATGGGGAAGGGAGTCGCGACGGAATAGCCTACTCCTGCCTGTTGAAGAATGAATTGTTAGGTAATTCAACTTTTTGCATTCAACCTATGATTTGGTAAAGGAGCTTTTAAAAAATTGAGCTAAATTTCAATTTTAATATGATTTTCAAAACCATCAGGTGCCAGCATAGAGGACGTAAAAGGCCAGTGCGAAGAGCGTAGAATATTGTCTCCCCTGGCAGGCAAAAATCTCTTCAAGTTCACAACACCAACAAAAGATAAGGCACTGCTCGATCAGACCTCACCTTACTCGCTCTCGCCGCTCAGTGCCAAGAGTCAGAAGCTTCTACGATCGCCCAGGAAAGCCACGCGAAAGATCTCCAGGATCCCGTTCAAAGTGCTGGACGCCCCTGAGCTACAGGACGATTTCTATCTGAACTTAGTGGACTGGTCGTCGCAGAACGTGCTTAGTGTAGGACTGGGCAGCTGCGTGTATCTATGGTCGGCTTGCACGAGTCAAGTAACGCGATTGTGCGATTTGTCTGGAGACGGAAACAGCGTCACCTCGGTAGCCTGGAACGAGAGGGGAAACCTCGTCGCAGTCGGTACGAATCTCGGCTACATTCAAGTCTGGGACGTCGCGGTGAACAAGCAGGTATATACAGCTATATATACACACGTCTTTTCGCTCGTTTCCTCGAGTTTAATTACGCGCGGACCCTTTTATTGCGCAACGCCGTGGGAGACTTTTTTTTCTTCTTTTCGCTCGCCATTACGCGGAGTCTCGCTCTTGATGGTTTCTGTGAATCTATTTTCAGAGGTGAAAAATCTCAATTAAAGCAGTACCCTTGGGTACTTTAGATCTCGAAGATTTGAGGGTATTAGATATGCTTGAGAAATTTCGACTTGAAGATTGCGCATCAAAAAGTTTTTTGTTTCAAATTTTTTTTCACTGTAATTTCGTTGTGTTCCGATGACATTAACTTTAACATTAAAAGTCGTTTAAAACTAAATAACTATCTCCTCGAACGGGAATTAGACCACGATGGATATTGAACTGAAGACTTTGAGAATAATTACCGTCTGAAGACGACCGTCCTAGATATCTGAGCCATATTTCCGCGCTGTTCAGCACGTGGCCATATTATCTCTATGTATCTCGTTACTTGTGTAGTTCTCTTGCTACATGTAGGTTCGCTTTTCTCATTTCAAACACTTTTTCTCGCACAGATATGACGAAAATATTATAAATCGCGTCTAATTGAAATTCATGCGCGACTCTGAAAACAGAAACAATCTATCTCTATTGAATCGAATAATCGCCAATTTGAAATCAAATCATAAAAACACGTGCGCTAATCAGCCAAAAGCAATCTTTACCTGGTCTCGACTCCATTCATCACCTACATCTCTTCCAAACTTCTATCATACAGACACGCGTGGGCGCGCGATTCGATTAAAAACGAGTTTCTCCGAATCTACTGAATCAAAAGACTAAACGACTCTCTTTCTTTTCTCTGCCCACAGGTGAATAAGCTGCAGGGGCACAGCGCGCGCGTAGGCGCGTTGGCTTGGAACGGCGAGGTGCTATCGTCGGGCTCGAGGGATCGGCTGATCTTGTTACGCGACGTGCGTACGCCCTGTCTCGTGAGCGAACGTAAGCTCGGTGCTCATCGGCAGGAAGTCTGCGGTCTCAAGTGGTCCCCCGACAACCAGTACCTCGCCAGTGGTGGAAACGACAACCGCCTCTACGTCTGGAACTTGCACTCGCTATCGCCTGTTCAGACCTACACCGAGCATCTCGCTGCCGTCAAGGCTATCGCCTGGTCGCCACATCATCACGGATTATTGGCTTCCGGTGGTGGAACCGCCGATAGGTGCATAAGGTTCTGGAACACGCTTACGGGCCAGCCCATGCAGTGCGTCGACACGGGATCGCAGGTGAGAGATTGTTCTAATGCGCGGCACGTGTGGAGGAGCTGCTTGCGTCACGCTGTCATTTTTGGCATGAAAGTTTGAAGCTCGCGTAGCGGGACTTTTTATCGAGTGTTTGTGCGTTTCACCTTGCTATTGGCAAATGTGTTCTTGAGAGCGCTCAAGCGCTTCTGGAGTGCTTGAAACTAACGTTTGTCTGTAATTGGCTTTCTATTGCTACTGAAAAACGCGATAGATGACACATTCATGGAGTATGATAAAGTCGCGTGTTTAAGTCAAAATGACTCACTTCTATAAATGCATTTTCACATTTCTGTTGCAGGTGTGTAATTTGGCGTGGAGCAAACACAGTTCGGAGTTAGTCAGCACGCATGGTTACTCGCAAAATCAAATTCTCGTTTGGAAGTATCCAAGCCTTACGCAAGTAGCTAAATTAACCGGACATTCGTATAGAGTTTTGTACTTAGCGATGTCGCCCGACGGTGAGGCAATCGTTACTGGAGCCGGCGACGAAACTCTGCGCTTCTGGAATGTGTTCAGCAAGGCACGCAGTCAGAAGGAGAACAAGTCTGTACTCAATCTTTTCACCAGCATTCGATAAGGAACGCAATCAAGCACCTTCGTTATTTCGTGTGTTGTATATAATTCAAGAAGTCAGAATCTTGATGTGAAAATTATTCACAGCAAAGTATTTCAGTACAATTTGGTCATTAGGAAAATTAGTTTTTTGGGGTACCTTTCGCGTCGCGCCTATATAAGAATGACATTTTTATGACACTTTTATTCGTATAATATTTACATTTTTTTGTATCTTTTTGATAATTTTTTCTTTTAACGCGCGCGAAGTGAAAAAGATTTACTACTGTATAGCAGCTATTGGAAATGTTTTCTTAATATGAGAAAAAATTGTTTTCTCGGAATTAGAGACCAAAGATAGACAAATTCTAAGGAAATAATATTAAGAGAAAATTTTAATTTTCATATGTAGTAGATTTTTTATCATCTTATTTACACAAGCAAGTGTTTTGTAGGAAAATTTAATTTTTAGAAATTTTTCTTATATTATTTTGATTTAGATTTCTCATAAGTTATTTATTATTCGAGAGTCGGTACTTAAAAAAATCTCATCAGCATGACTTCCAGAAAACTAATTGTTCCAAAATATGACCAAATCTAGGTTGAAATTGCTTCGATTTCTATATATATATATACAAATCATATATTATACATAAATATATATAAAGAAAACTATTAGAACGAGTACAGAATCGTGGTAGGTAAATAATTCGCGCTACGTGATTTTTTTAAGTTCCCTAATGCACAGTCCGCAGCATACCGAGTCATCTGTGCAATATTTTTCTTGTATGGAGCTTTCCTTTATTGTTTTAAGATCAAAAATGTATTACATGCATTCGCCTGTGCATCGTACAGGTGTAATGAAATGTGGTAATCGATTAACCTTATTATTAACTAATACTAGTTAGACAAATTTTCAAAGTAACAAATTTATTTTGGTTTTTACCAACAGAATTCAGTAAAACTATTAAACGTAAACTTTTTGAACCATCTTTATAGGGTGTGATTTTTTTTCAAATTGAATGCTATAATGCTGGTAATCCCTTTTCTAATTCGTATTGCTTATGATCATACAAAAATTACTAGTTAATGCATACAAGTTAAAAATAAACAAAGGTTTGTTTTTAACTTTTATGTAGCTTTTGAAAAATAAAGTTTATAATGTGATAACACAATTAACAAAAAATATACATTGTTGCATCAAATTCAAAAAGTTAACTTTTAAGCATAGTTTTTTCAATCTATTCGAGTGAGCATTAATAAAATTAGAAAAATATGTCATTTCATTTGAAAAAAAGAATTGTCACCTTAATTCAGGCTTAGACAAGTAATTCTTTAGACGGTATTGTGTTTCATTAAAAACGGCAGAGGCTGCAGAAAAATTATGTGCTGTGTCTGCTCAGGTGTTCGCAAAAGCTGGTTAAGCAAGCGCTAAAAATTTGTAATACGTAACTTTTTTATACGCAAGAACTCTTGTGTTAATTAAAATATGAATTTTTTCATTTCGGAATTTGTAGGGCAAAAATCCGCGCGAACTTATACCATGCGAAATTAGTCATTTTTACAAATCTAAGTTAAAGAGACACAGTTTCTTTATAAAGCAAATTTATGTATGTAAAATATATAATTAATCTAATTTAATGAACTTAACAAAGTGCAGATAATTAACATACGGATTGAGTTAATGAGTACATATACATATATGACAATCCGATTCACGAAAATTTGGAAAATATAACGAATTATAAGAATGATTCTGCGGTTGTACAGTACCGTCTTGACATGGTTTTGAAGAAAATGTATTACAACGCTCGAAAAATATACATAAACTTTTGATTAATGAAGTCAAGTGAAAGTGAATATGCATCCTACCTACACTTAAACTAATTAATAAATTAAGGTCCAAGTTCTATTATTACACAAACTCCAAGCTACAGCAAGACTGTTCGAAAAATTTTGAATAGTCAACCTCCTTAAAATGCCCACAACGTTAATGTGTTGGTTCCGTTAACAGCAGCGGCTTATGTGTTTGTTATGTGTTTTGCATGTGAGTAAATCTGTGATTGTGTCTTCAAGTATCGTCTCTTCTTGTGTAATCATAGTATCAAAATTGCAAGAGGTGTCGACAGCCAAAAATAAAAAAATCTATATTTTTTTAAAATTATATATGCATGGCGTTTTTAAAATATAAAAATATATAAATATCCAAGAAAACTATAAATTTAAAAAATATAGATTTGAGAAAATTTAAGTAAACGATATTTCGACTGTCGACTCCTCTTTCAAAGAGTATCGGAACTTATCTGTAATCATTACTTTATTTAGGTCATTAGTCAACCAGAGCCACCACCACCAGCGAATTAAATTTTTTGTATGCGTTCGTCGAATCGATGTTTAGCTTTAAATTAGACGTTACTCATATCATACATTTAGTTGAAGTAATTGGTGAATGCTTCCATTACGTTATGATTTGTTCGTTTGTAATCTTTTTTCTTCAAACCGTAGGGAAAGAAACTTAGTTTCTTGTGCAATGATATTTCATCAGTAGCTTTTAGTTCATATATATACGTGCACCGATCACACTACATTTTACCATTTACTTTTTTAAACATCTATATCTCAATGATTAAGATTTTATATGTAGAAAGGGCAACTTTGTGCTGTTTTTTACTTGTAGTGTTTCGTCGAATCCGCAAGACTGTCGATTTATTTCTCCATAGAATTTAGATGACGAATTTATCTTTTCGTCTCAGAAGCTGTGACCTTAATGTTGAATTGTACAAATGGTGACAAGCGACGAATAGACGAATCTTGTCAAAGCTAAAGCTTTTTTCCAGATACTTGCGACGGAGTGTCTACCAAATTTAATTAAACTATGGTATGAAAGTCTGTTTGTTGTGTATAACACAACAGACTATAAAAATTATCTAATGAAAATTATAATATATTTTACTTCATAGCGGAATGCAATCTGTCAAAAAATATTTTATGTGCATTTCATTTGTATAAATTTATTAATGTATAATAATTTCTCTTTATGCCTAATAAATCTGATACAGACAAGAGAAACAAAATAATAAAACTTGTGTTTACTTTTCTTAACTAAGACTTTATTAATCTTTCTAAAAATATAATGGCTTAGAAAATCATGATAGAGTTACAAAAAGATAATATATTTGTAGGGAATGTATTCCCTTCTATTTTTTCTCAAAAAAGTAGATAGAACATTATTTACATAGAGTGTGTTCATTGTGGATATAAAATACATATAATAATATAAGACTCAATACTTTCTTGAAAAATGTTTTTCACTGAGACAAAACTTTGTAAAGAATAACAATCACTGTTGTATCGGCGCTCTTGTGTTTATATATGAGTTCATATACATAAAAATTAATTACATAAGTATGTATGTAAATTAATCATTCGACTGAGATTTCTTCTTTTTCTTTTTCTTCTTTTCACCCGTGACTGTCTCCTCTGCGACTGTGGTGTCCATCTCTTCTTCAGCTGCCTGGCTAGTGTCTGCCTCTTCTGTATGGTCCTTCTTCTTCTTTTTCTTCTTCTTTTTCGGTTCTAAAAGCAAATAAATATTCATTTATTTATAAGACTTGCATATTACACTTAATGAATTATATAAAATAGGAATTTAACACTTGAAGAATACCTGTGAGCTTTTGGCCTATTTTATACTACTTATAGTTTATATGACATTTTTACATTTTAAGTCATATACTCTTTTCAACTTATTTAAACACTTAGCATATCATTTTAATTTCTACGCGTTTTAATAAAATAAAATAAAATAAAATATAGTAAAATTGTACAAACCTTCTTCAGCCTCTGCGGCCTCGACAGGCTCCTCCTTCACTTCTTCGACCTCCTGCTTCTTCTTCTTTTTCTTTTTCTTGCCCTCGCCTTCTTGGGCTTCTTCTTCAACCTCCTGTTTTATTTCTACGTCAGCGTCATCTTCTGTCTTCCTCTTTTTCTTTTTGGGTTTCTCGGGGCCTTCGCTGCTCTCACCGATTACTTCGATCAGAGGCTTTTTTTCCTCGATCTCGGAGTGTCGCCTTTTCTGGCTCTGAAGAGTAGAGTCTACCGCTGTCGGGTATTCCAAGACTTCACTCTTGGTGTGGAACTTCTCGAACTTAGCCTTAGCCTTAGCAGTACCACTAAGCCTCCTGATGTTGCCCTCTTCGAGCATTCTAAGTCTCTGTTCCAATTTAACCTTATGTTCAGCACCAAGCTCGAAGCTCGATTCTTCACCCAGAGCGTCTACCCTTGTACAGAGTGATGCCTTGGCTGCCAACATACGCGACATCTTACCCTTGTTTTTTGTGGTAGCCTGCAAAAACGATTGAATTATTTATTAGAAAAAAGATTATTTAATTTCTACAGAGTAATTTATACTTTCTCAAAGAACTCATAAAAACCAAATGCGAAATTATTTTACCTGTCCAACAAGCTGTGAGTGGTAAATAAGACCATACTTTGGTGTGTCTTTCTTTGTTTTAAGAGCACGGAAGAGGGCTTTCTCAGCACCAAGAATTTGAAGGGTGGAGGCTGGGTGTTTGGCGAGATTGATGAGAGATCCGGCGTGAGAAACGAGACGAGCACCAACCAAATCACCAACCAGGACTGACAGGTTTGGGGACACCGCCATCATTCGGCTTTTGAGGTAGTCATACAGCTGTGACCTGTAGGAGGAGATTTCTATCACCTGCAATATAAAAGTTATCGATTAGCAACACAACGATTTTTTTTTTTTTAGCATTGATTGTTAATTTTTTTTTTAATAAAACTATTGTTTACCTGATCACATAAATGCAGAATATTAAGTATATCATCCTGCGATATTTCTGTTCCCATGGAAATTTCTGCAGCTTCCTTAACTTTCTCTTCTACCTCTTCAGGTAAAATGTCTGATAAGTCTGACTGAATTGCATTTTCTCGTGTACCAATAATTTTAACTGTTTTCACAAAAGCAATGTTATCTGTGATAATTTTTCCCAATTCTGGGAAATGCCAACCATACCTGCAATAAATATGATTGTAATTAAAATGATAAAGATTTTTAAATACGTAATAAACAGCAAAAAAAATCAGATCATACCATTCTCTACACCTCATGACATAGTTATTCAATTCTTTGTCGAGATCATCCAGAAGGCATACAGCCTGAATGATCATAGTGTCGATTTTGTCAGGTGAGAACTTCAACTTATACCTGGAAAGACTGTGGGCTAAACCTAGAGCCATAGCAGTGATTTCCTTCTTTGGCAAACCAGCCAATAAACTATCCATTTGACTGCGGATGCATCTCATCAACTCTTGAACAGCAGTGTTGCTAACGCACGGCAAGCTCAATTTTTCCTTAATGGCATTTCCAAGTTTGGCATCTGCGACTGCAAGCTGCTCCTGTACTTCGGAGCATTGCTTCTTCAACATCTTTTTCAGGGACTTGCATAGTTTTCCCTCTACGGCTGCTGTTGTGGCAGCAAGGGCCTCTGTTGTGTCCGCAAACTTTTCAAAGTGCTTAAGTTTGAGACTGTAAATAAAATAAATTTTTCAATAGGAATTATTGTTTTACATTGAACAGTATTTAGTAATAAAAGACAGTAATATTGAGTAAAAGAATTGTTATAAATCGACTTACACTTTGCTGGCTCCCTCAGGCGTCTCAAAGTCAAGGTATAGGTTATCTGTTTTGGCGAGTTTGTTTTCATCCAACAGCTGTAATTACAAATCGTCAAGGGGGTTAATTTTACATCACGAAAATTCAGCAAATTTATGTAATACATATCGACAAAATAACGCGTTTCGGGTGTAGAATTAAAATTCACGTTTTATGAGCGAGCACGTGCACGACGCGTCTAGGTTATGTAAGAGAACGCTATTACAAAAATAAAACACAAACAAACCTTGAAAATGGCATATCCAGCCGGGGTCTCGAAAAGAACCAACATCTTGATGGTTTGCTCGGTCGAACTGTTAACTTTTTATTTAACAACAGGTAAACAATTAAAAACAAACTCGCAAGGCGCTGCCAATCATGCCTACTGTGCGCCACGCGGTACTGTAAGAAACTGTAGCTGAGTAGCCATGCGCTGATGCCCACAGCCCAAGCCTCAATGGCCGCTCAGCCAACCAGCCAACTTCACTTGTCAAAGCATGTATTATATTTTCCTTTGGTTGGTATTAAGACCACAAGTGCGGGTATCGGGTATCGCAAAATATACACAATACCTAAATTATTAAATTAATTAACTATAAGGCGGTCAAAATCAAAACTATTCTTTTGGTGGCAATGTAGATATATGGCAAATGCATTTTGTTTATATGCAGGAAACTGTGTGATGTCACGCTACAAGAATCGAACATCAGAACAAGTGGTGGTACCGCCGAAGTTTCGACCAATCGCATCAAAGCATTTGAATTAGAAAGCTTCTGAAAAAGATTTATTTAGGTAAATATTTTTTAGAATACCTAATGAAATATTATTTAAAAAGTTAACAAATGTAAATGGTGAAGTTAGTAGTTAGTGTAAAACAAACATCGGCCATAGTTTTACATCAGAGATTCACTTATGAACCGTCAATGCGGAATCGTCGGTGATGAACGTATGTACACTCGACAGACATTGATGCTGAGGTAATGGTAACCGTCACCATGACGGACAATTTGCGATTTCCCCTTTAGCGACTAGCGATGTTGACGATCGAGTTAGTCACGTTACCTCAGAATCAATGTCCGTCGAGTGTACAACCAGCTCCTATATATATACATCTCAAGTACAATCCTAAGATCATCTTATGATAGATTAGATCATAAAAATATCTCATAAAAATTGGTTTTCTCTACACTACGTCAAGTATGTATTTTAATCAAAATTTTTTATTTATTAATTGACGTTTGACATAAACATTAAAGTTCATTAAAATTGTTATTGTTCAACAATATGATTGTAATTATCAAATATTAATCATATACTATTTTTTATTACAATTATTTGACGATTTTATTACAATGGATTAACCAAATATATGATATCTATTGCATATAAACGCATAAAAACAAAATTTATCAATTTAAAAACAAACCAAAACGTAGAGTTCATTTCATGAAGTGATTAAAATATGCTTTCAATGATTTATAACACATAGCATAGTGCATTATATGTAAATAAAAACTGTGATTATAAACCTATGCCATCACAAGATTTTCACACGAATAATCGACAACATCGAGAAATCATACATACGATGTAATTTAACGTCACAAGAATCTTTCATATACCCTTACAATATCGCACCTGCAACTTGTACTTATTCTCGCTTTTTGGTTTTGTTTTTATTCATGAGCAATTAAGTAAAACATGCAAAAGTTCATCATTATATACACTACGTTGCATGTATGTACACTTTTATATTTTAAAAAATTGATCGTTTTTTAATTTCATTCACAAATGGATGTAAAATATTACATCAATAAAATATTAATTTTTGTAAACGTATAAAAAATTAGTTTAAAAAGTGAATTTGCATAAAATCGCAAATTCATTGATCAACAATAAAATAATATAGCCGCTAAATATTAAATAAATAAAATATAGACTTTGTAAAAATTAAAAAAATTAGTTCGAAAAGTTAATTTGCATATAAAGCAAACAAATTGATCAAAAATTAAATAAAACGGGCACTAAAATTAATTAATCATCCATACATAACAATGGTTGAAGTATCAATTCTCGTCTACTTCTATTTCTTCTAATTTACAAATGTAGTTCTCGAAAAGAGATACTTCTTCAATACGCAGTATCTGCTTCTGCTCAAATTCTATAATAAATAAAAATGTTATATTATACTGTGGCTAAGTTAAACATATTATAAAATGTTATATTATTTATTACAAATGTTAGCATATATGTATATGAAAGAGTAATACTCACCGAACAAATATTTAAAATATATTAAAACTTCAAGTACTGAAATTTCTCCTTTAATGAATACGTTATCAAAAGATAGCCTAGGTGGTTCCCCGAACTCCATCATAACTTCCCACAATTTTCGCAAAAGCTCATGGAATTCATCCCGTGTTATAAATAATTCATGCGTAGATTGCAAAAGAGTATCCCTATATAAAAAAAAAAAAATGATTTTCTGTATTTATTTAAATTAAATAAGTAGTCTTAAATATTTCGAAAGATACTAGTATGAAACAAAAATTACTGTTGAATATTCTAATTTAAAAAAGAAGTATTACTCTTATTTTTATAAAACTTACTCTGTTTCATTCTGCGCTGATTCGGTTAGTCGCTGCCAACGAACACCAGCAAGAAAACTTTCTTCTGACATTGCTGCAACTGTATTTGGTGGTTCAGTTTGTACTTCACCCACCCCAGCTTCAGGAGGCTCTGCGACCGGCTCATTTATTGGCATCGGCATGTCACCATATGGTGCTTCAGCTTCGACACCGGCTTGGTCCGCTTCGGGAGGTATCACCGACTCATCCGTGGGCAGTGCCGCATTCGCCTGCGGCACATCGGGTTCGATAGCCGATGGCTGGCTGCGTTGCCTAACCTGCCTTGGTGATACTGCCAATGTTGGTTCCATCGACTCAGGAAATCCCCTGTTTCAGTCAAGAAAAACGAATATTTATTTATGTATACATATATGAAGTAAACTACATAGTTGTTAAAAACTTTTTACATCAACTTGAATTATAAATATAACATTCATGTGGAACAACACTTTTTTTAACGAACACAAAATATTTTTGATTAAATATTATAACGACATCATCTAGCCTAGTTATAATAACATGTTTAATATTTAAGGCGTTGCAAAAATAAAATGTATAAAACCTTGGTGGTCGGGGTGAAGAATATTCATGGCTGTGTACTAATGAGGCAGGCGCCAATGGAGGTGGCATAAGTTGCTGATCGATTTGCCTCTGCGAGTGCGACGGACTACATGGGCCAAGTACCGGTGTTTTCGATCTCGGTTCGACAGTACTTTCCATGCCCTGAATTCCAGAACCTCGCGGCCTTTTATTGATAAAATTGTCTCTGTGAGGTAGTTGCTCGAAACCTAAATAAAATGTTGCGTTATAACAAATAGGGGAAATCCATAATGATAAATGGAATAAAAATTAACTTACCGAGTTCATTGGTACAAGGTTTTTCTATGTTATTAAGAAAAAGTTCAAGTATTGTTGCCGACCAAGAACAGGAGGCTCTATTCCCTCGCGATCCAATTTTCAGTCCAACTGATGGCAGTAACAATAACGAATTCGCTGGTATTTTGCCACACGTATCGGGTCGGGAAGATTCTTTTGTCTGGAATAAGCATAAATCGTAAAATATAGAAACATTGCTGAACATTTTTTATACAACAAATTAATCTGAAAACTTACCCTTGTATAAATGTTATCCAATGCATTGGAGTCAGATACATATCTAATTTTAATTTGTTTGTTTTCGTCCCGAACTATCTTTCGTCTTCTTCTAGATGCTGATGAAGTTACCGAAGCATTTACAAGTTCTGGTAAAATAAATTCAGACTCTTGATCTATGGTTGGCTGTTGAATTAGCGGTCTGTCTCTAAATTGTGAATTTATCAATTGACATTTCGAACATCAACATTGCTAATAATGAATTTGAAACGCGCTTAAGAACTTACGATACTTGTTCATTATCTTGCACTTGATCCTCAGGAGCACCGGATGCAGCTCTGATTATCGTCTGCTCTGGTCTCAGAAGACCGCTTGGTTCAACAACGTTCGCAGGCTCGTCAGCTAAAATCGTTGAAACTTCTGATATTTCAATAATTGGGTTTACCAGAACTCCACCCATATTTTCTCTGTTTGGCATTTGTTGAGTTCCTGTGCTCTCTGTCGGGGGTGAGAATCTCTGGTCGTTCTCAGGCACTAAAAAATATATAAATTTTGTAAAATATAGTTATTTGCGAAATCGGTAGTATGAATGTACTTACTTTGTACTTCTTGAGAGCTCTCATCCATAGGTAGATCTAAATTGCCTGTTTGAGCTGTATTTGCTTGAATAGACTCAGTTTCTATCATGTTGTTTACGAGTGACCGGCGCACAGAACGATGTGAGGGACTCCTTACTGTCTCTGTTGTTGAAATCTGAGAAATTTAAAAATGATTTATTGAATAATTTAAATTATAAAATTCGATAAACACGTGAACGTTACTCGTTTTCTTTTTTTTGGAGTTTCATCATGTTGCTGATAAGATTTTCTTTTTGGCGTGGCTGGAGTATCGTTATCTTCGACTACAGATGCGGCAGGAGTTCTTGGTTTTATATTATCGGCTGCTTCCTGAGATGTCCTTTTTGGCGTAGTTGGAGGATCATTTTCTTCGACTACAGATTCAATAGGAGCTCTTTGGTCCATATCACCTTCTGCTTCAATTTCATCATACGTAAAATATTGTGAAATTATTTATTATTGTTATTATTATAAAATAAATGATACATATTATAAATTTTGAAAGTATCTATACCAGTCTGCGACTGCTGCACTGTTGGAAAATTCTTAATAAACTCTCCTATATCTGTTTCACGAGGAATGCTTGAGATGCTATAAAAAAAAAATAGTAAGTAGTAATAGTCTAATTAATATAATCCATCTATAACAAATAAATTAATACAATACACAGTACTCACTGGATAATTGTACCCAAAGATGGTAATCTCAATGGCTCATCTATTACCTAAATTATGAAATTCATGTTGTACATACAAAGTTAGTTTTGTTTTCAAAACTGAATAATTGTTATATGTTTTTTAATTAAACCCTCACCTCAGATTCATCTACTTCCATGAGTTGGTGTCGGTCTATTTGATCAAACCCTTCAAATGTTTTTTCGATGTCCACTCCTGATAACTCATTATACAAAATGTGTGGAGATTCATCTTTAGGTAGATTAATAGCTGAGTTTTCAACTTCCTTATCTGTCGTTTCATCAACAGCTTTGGTTTTTTTGCTACAGACATTATACAACAATCAATTATTGTTTACTTAAATTAACACTGATTAGATTTTACAAATATCACAGATGTGATCATAAACCTTTTTTTCTTCTTTGGAAGGCTTGGTAAGCTTAACAACTTCAAACATTCCTCTGGTCAAAATAAAAATCACTTTGCTAGTTTGATATTAATTAAAAAAAAAAATTTATTAAATTTTAATACCAAATAAGTAGTTCACTTGATCTTGAAAAATTTTTATAGCCCCATAAGATAGTTGGGCTGCCAGGTATAGGCTCAACCGTCTTACACCCTCATGTCCTGTCACACCTTCTATGATATCTTCACTGCGATATAAGTTTATAAAAAATTTTAGAATGTTTATAATAGTGTGAATATTCTAAATTCTGAATATAAAAATCTCACCATGCACAATCAACTTGCACGCTGATTATCTCTTCTTTGGACATTTTGCGGTAACTTTTCATCACTGTTGCTGCTATCCAACATCGTGGCAGTCGACCCTTTTTGTTTTTTCGCAGAGACAATAGATCCACAGCATAAAACATCTGGAAAACAATTATATTTATGTTATAAAAACAATTCACATCATAAACATAGAGTGAAAACTGAAATTCCAAAATACTGTGATGTATGTACATATTTTGCCTAAAATTTCGTGTTAAAAAGAAACAATAAAAACTTGACAGAGCTGTTTTAAATATGCCAATAAGATATTTAGAACGAAAAGTCAGATCATTATCCCTCATTTGCAACATAATTAAACGGCTTTTATGATCTTTCATTAGCATACTACCACAAAGATTCATCTTGATTTAACTATTGAAAAAAAGAGGAAAAATCTAAAAGTTTTCAGACACAGTTCTTATAAGTACAAGCTTATAGCTTTATTATCTTATAAACGCCGGGAATTTTTTGGGGTCTACAAATCAAAACAAAGCTCTCCCTAATATAAGTATAGTCTACTTATGATTTCCCACAGAGCCGGCGTTGGACGGGATGACGATTTTCACGAAAAAACCGTCGACTGCATGCAACGCGTGCGAGTAAAATAAACAAGGCGCAGTATCGAACATGGTGTAAGGAAAACAGGAAAACAAGGTGTTTTGCTTACGCAATGGTATCGAAGGAAAAAAGCTTCTGTGGATGCGCGTCTAAGTACTTGAACATTATTCGTGCACTTACCTTGTTTCCAGAGCGTCTGGAATCACGATGATACGGGCGACGAAGACGAACAAATCCGCACTATACTGTCGACGAGGATAGATAAGCAACCGCAACGCTTCAAAACGACATTCGCTCTCTGATGTCCTCAGCTGACATCTCTTTTTCTCAGAACTCAGAGCCGGAGAGCCCTCGAAAAACTGATGGTAAGTGTATAGGTATTTTTTTGCTAAAAGGAAGTCAACGACTGCATAGGTGGCGCGCGCGGGCCTAATTAAGCACCCATCGATAATTTGGTGGAACGATTTTTAAAGATGCTCGTCGGTTGGTTGACTCTCTGAATGAGACAACCTAATTGGATTGGAGTTGTATTTCGTATGATATTGGTATACGGTTAAAATAACAAAAATCTAATTTCATTTGATCTCCAAAAACTTTTAGAAAAATTGCTTTAAAAAGAAGATAATATAACAGTTAACATTGTCAGAAGGCTCTTTATTTGTATGTTTATTTTTCCAGAATCAATAAAAAAGAATACTTTTTTCGGAAATAGAGTAGAACGTCTTAGCAGCAAAGAAATATAGTTCATGATGCTAGATAAAAATTAAGACTTTAGAAGCGATCTTTGAATAATTTCTTATGGAAGTAAAGGCACACGATGACAATAAATAACTCTTGGCTAGATATTTAAAAATTTATATTTTAATATAATCGTAAGACTGTTACATATATAATTATTAGTCAGAACGCGAATGTACAAGGATTTGTTTTAATATTTTATACAAGAATTTTCGCAAAATTCAGTCTATTATTTACTAAAGTGTTACATTGTTACACTTCTTCCTTTATTCAACAATGCAAACGACCGCGTGTATAGCGGGAATTCCCATTGCTTAATATAATGCTATACGTTACAACAATACTTATATAAAAAAGAGGTTCTTCAACGCGTTCCATTGGAAAACTTCGTTTTCTCAATGCACCACTTTTATTTCATGCTCTTCCAAGAGTTTCTCTGTATACAAAATATACGAAAGTCGTAATTCTTACAAACGATCAACTTATTAAGTAGTTTCTTTTTACAATAAAAAAACCTTACACAAAGAAAAAAAAGTATGCAAATAATTAACGACATATCTCTCGGACTGGGAAACGTATAATAACGCAAGGAAGTAATATAATATACTGTGGGTAGCACAATATTATTAAGTGTTAAGAAATTGTTGCGTCGAGTTATTCCTTTTCTTCTTTTTTTTTATGTCGCAGTACGCATCTAATCGTCAGGGTACGATAAAAATAGTTATGCGTAAGCACATAACTTTTTAACGTGATAGCGACGCAAAAGCTTGTTCGATAATTGTTTAGTTAATATTGCATGTGAGAGCATCGACGCGTCTGACGCTCGAGACACGGTATTGCACACTAAGGATTACATGTTTTCATGTCGCTACATAATATATTGTCCGTTTTTCCTTTGTAGGAACGATGCACATTGAGGATCGTTATGTATAAAAGCTTTCTTATAGTTTTTTTTTTAAGTACAGTCATACATTATTGTAGATGAATATATATTGATTTATTTTACGCGCAGGCACTGGAAAATTAATACACGTTGCGGGATAAATAAATAAGTATTTCACATTCGTTCGATGGGAACAAAATAATCATTGAACAAAAGCGAAATTGGATGTAAGGCTTATTTGTATTGTTTCTACGTTGCAGGAAGTTTTTCATTCTAAAACAGTGTTGATCCGAACGAATGCGAAAGTTTTATTCGTTTCTTTTGATAAGTAAAAGAGTGAAACGTGAATAGTGCACATTCTTTCCGTAAAAATGTACATTTACATTAGTTACAATTTTTGTCAGTGCAAAAAAATCGATAAAGCTAAATAGCGACGTGCACGATTCACTCGTCTGCTTATACCCTTTTATAGAGCGCGGTACACTCGACTCTTGGCAGTTACAGGCCACAGTCAAAAACTGGCGCAAAACTTAGCCTATCCTCTCCACACATAGTTCCATCGAAACTTTTACCCTGATCATATCAAAATCCAATACAGATTTTCCAATGAAATTTCACGCCAACTATTCTTATACACTCGGCTCGCACAGAATGTGAATAACTAGAGTCACTGGTGTCACTTGGCGGAGTAGTGCGATCCGATGTTGGAGGGTGGACCTCGATGATGGTGATGGTGTTGCTTGTGGGCGGGTCCAGAGTATCGACTACCCGGTCGTGAATGGACGATCGCGTAATGATCGCTGTTGGTGGATATCGAGCGCGTCGAGTTCATCGTCGAGCCTCCGGACGTGTAGCCCGGTTTGCCGTTGAGAGAGTACCTGGAAACGAGATTAGAGCTTACGTTAATGGGCTCGTGAGGGATATAGTGTTTGATCCAACTCAGAAGGCGGCATTTCGACGAGGAAAATTTGGAAAAATTTCGGAATTCGAAATGCTGCCTGGATTTTCGTATGAAATAATTGTAAATTGATTGAGATATTCTGAACCAAATCGAAAAATACACCTTTGATTGAGAGACGATATGGATTATGCGATATATGCGATGATGATTTTATGTTCTAAAAGCCGCTGTCTATTCTAATTGCAGTTAAAATTTTAATTTATATGTGTTTATTAATAAATATAGATACCGCTGAATAAGGTATCTTATTTGCTATTCTTGTATGCATCGATATACTAAATGAAACGTCGTCAATGATAAAAATTGTTACATGAGAGTGAAATATCGTAACAGTTAATAAATTAATTCACATAAAAACTATTTTAAGAGACTTGTACATTTTAAATAACAAACAATATTTTTGACTCTGATATAAATCAAAAAATAAACATTCAGAAGCATTGCAAATAAAAGTCTCTTGAAAACGTCGTCGACAAAAAGACATTAGGCACAGTAAAAAAAAGTTTTTAAAACACATACACAAATAATCAAAGTATATATAACAAACACAATCCTACCGTGCTATGCGCACGCAATCGCTGATCGTCAAATACGGGTATAGCATAATCGAAGAAGCTTTTGTGTGATTGTTTTGTAAATCAAGAGGAGATCAAGAGTCAAACCTCGAGCCGTACTGAGAGCCATGCCAACTGCGGTAAGGGTCGTAGTCTTCGATGATCGAGGGTTCTTTCTCGATGATTTCGGTTCGCGCGCAGCTGCACGTCATCGCCGAGCAGAGGAACACGTTGATTATAAACATTATCAGCAGCAGAATACCCAAGGCTATCGCAAGCCAGAGCAACCAGCCCGGGTGCACTGCCCCGTCGTCGCACAATGGTTGCAACACTGCGAAAAAAAAAAATTATTTTTCATACGCTTATATGACAAATTAGTCAAATAAATTATATAAGACCGTCACGCTATTGACTCCGAGCTTTCACCAAAGTTTATCCAACTTTCGAAATGAACTTGTGTAATAAAGTCGACTTATTGTAAATTCGAGTTGTACAGTTTTAGATAAGTTTCAAAACCAAATAGATTGGAGTGTGACTAAAAGACTAAAGGTTTACGTAGGTCATTGACTCCTGCAGGAAGCTTAAATAACTTATCTCAGGTATTTCAAGTAATTTTAAAAATACAGAAAATTCCATTAGGATAATGTCAGCATTCGAAATGATTTTTGAAGTCGCGTAAAATATTCATATTTCCGTTATTAAAATTAATTTTCATCATTGAATTGCCGAAACAAAAAATTAGCTTTGTAATAAGCCCATTCTTTACGAAAAATAACTATTCGCAATAATCCTAATCGTTTTCCTAAAAGCCACGTGTGACTACATCGCGGTTACAAAATCATCGCCGCCGACGTATTTCGTCGTGAAATATACTCACAGGGAGTGTCGCCGGGACTAAGAACAAACACGCTCGTTCCTGCGTGCAAGACCGCCTCTTCCTCTCGAGGTATTATCTGTCCTTTGCTCACGGCGAAATTGCTGGAGGCATCGTCGCCATAGCAGACCGGCTCGCCGCAGCTCTCTGCGCATGTTTCAAACAAAACGAAACGATGAATCATTTATGTCTGTGTGACGGGGCTCCGGGAAATCATTTGAATACAAGCGGTGCATTTATACACACTGGCTCTCTGTCATCGACGAGACAGGCGACTTGGTATATAAATGCATCATGAATCGAGTTGAGATCGATGAATAAGTATATGCTTGACGGGATAATTTCGAGGGGAAAGTTTACCTTTGCAGAGGACTATTTCGCACTGTAGATGCAACTGCTTTTGGGTATCGGAGAATCGGAATGCCGAGAGTGTTGCCTCGGCTGTTCCTGCGTTTCGGTTGTACACGAATTTCGTGATGAATTTCGCTTTGTCGGGGCATCTACAAATTTAAAAAAGTTTATTTGCAAATTGTCTGGTTCTTCTACAAAGAATTTCCAGGTGGATTCGGACTTACCCTCGTTCGTCGATTATGGTGACGTTGTGGTTGTCGGTATCGAAGCCAAGACAAGATTTCACTCTGAATCCGTAAGCACCTGTAATGCGTTTTATTTTAGATATAGAAGTTTCACTAGTAGATACGGACCTCTTTTCATTTCACGCAAACGAGTATATAAACAGATATAACATTCAAAACAAGTCAAACTCGACCTTCTTACTGAGATCTACTTGCAGCTCTCCTATAATTCTTACGCAACGTACATGATCGAGTTCAACGTTAACATATAGCGAGTTAAACCATTTAAATAAAAAAAAAAAAAAAAAAAATCACTGCGAAACCCGAAATCCCACGGGTATCATCATCCTCATTCGGTGAATTACGGCCAGAGCAGCGACCGACGCTGTCTCCCCACTCGTTGAGCTCTCCAAGCGGCAGTTTCGCAAAAGCTTGAACCGAAAGCTCTGCGCGCGGTGATGCAACGCATAAAAACACACTCACCGTCAACAGGTGAGATCTCGGCGCGCAGCGTGTAGTTATGCCCGAAAATGGCCTCTTGTACTCGCCTCGTACCATCCAGCAGCCGCAAGGACACCAAGGACGTCTCGTTTCTGTAGAGAGACAGAGAGAAAGAGCTGTATGTAGTCGATGTATTATGGATTATACGTATACACGCCAGTGCATCGAGAGCGTGGAGATTCATTGCGTAATGCCCGACGCGTGATCGTCCTCGTTTTATGATTCATTGGCTCTTTTCATTACGCTATTCCGGTTATCTAACGAATGGACTGAAGAAACATTTCTATCCGCGAATAATGCGAAAAAAGGAAACAATGCAACGCCTCTTTGTGATAATTCAATGCCCATCGCTAAAATAATCGTCCATCGCAAGCGCATTTCAACGGACGCTCTCTCACTTTCTCTGTGTAACCATACGCTGCTTAGCAAGCGTGAATTCATACATACGGACAACAAAAAAAGTTCAAACGCAGATAGATCAGCATACAGAGCATTGATAATCGTTATTAATTTTCCAACGCGTACAATAAAGCCGAGAAAGTGCGCGTGTACCTGGCGTTCCTGTACTTGGTGTTGCCACACGTGATTACGTAAAACTTGTCGTCGGCCAGCTCGAGAGTTTTGTGTATCCTCACGGCTATCGAGAGCGATCGCTCGTCGGTGCGCTGCAACAGAGAGAAATAAAGAACAAGGTTATATCGATGGACGTGTCGAAATCGGACGTGCGAGAAATTCAGCCGTCGATATTATCTATATTATCTTGAATATATTATACTACAGTATGTGAATTCGATGGGTATGTATATACGAGGAAAAATGCAGTTACGCGCGAAAGTGAAAGCACATGCGTGCAATGAGCATAAGGTTTTATTGTGCACGTGCGCACTAAGGTGTAATATAAATGAAGGAAGATACGGATTAGCGTACGCGCAGTTGGTTTCGAACTTTTTTCTAATTTATACTGCGGAATCGCGCATACTTTCTAAATACGAATCCCGACGCGTTATGCCCGGATGAACTCGGGGGAATTTTCATTGCTTGGATTTTATATACTGCGCTGTATTCTTGAAACTTGAAAAGAACGTATAGCGTAGAAGTTTTAGTCCGAGGAAAATCCTCATATCGCAATTTCCTGCTTAGATATTTCCAGCTGCGCACAAAAAAAAAGACCATCGCCTCGGGCCACGCGTACATCCAAAATTAATGTCAGGCCCACTATATACATAATACTTCATTCTTTTATTCCCCGTTATAACACACTCGCTCCTCTCCGATCCACAAACCCGTCAAGTTCGCGCCTCAACAAACTACAAGCGCTCGTTAATTAGGTGTAAAAATCTGCATCGCGCAAATATCTAATGGGAAAGTTCAGTGGAACGCGATGCAGTGTATAGGAAAAAAAAATTGCCTCCGCGTGTACCGCTTCGTCGTTCGCATGACTATATAATGCACCGCAATTTTTTCATTTCCCCTACGCGTGCACTAACGGAATGCGAGCGTTTTCTCTCCGATTAGCATGAAAATCCGCTAATCGAGCGATTGAAAGGAGCGCGATGATTCTCGTTGACACAGAATCGCGTCGAGCTTTGTCTGAATCGCGCGTAATTAACGAGAAAGTGTTCGTACACGCAGTGCGGTGCGTCGAAAGCCCGATCGGATGTGATGTTTTGATTTCGGTTGTGTAATAATGTACATCTGTGCAGACAAAAAAGCGGATCGAGAGAGAGAGAGAGAGTGAAAAGAGCGGCGGCCGTTATAATCTGATTTTAATATAGTTTCCGTAACTGCTATAATCTCGCTCTGACGAGCGATATTTTTTTCAGATATATAATACCTTGGTATTCAAATTTTTTTTTGCCGTAATTACCAACCGACTTACTTCTTTTAACTCGAAAATCGCCGATGCGAATGTTTACGTTAATCGCTCCTCGGCTCTATTATACGCCCGAGAAAACAAACAGCACGCGTATGAAATAGCCTCGGGGCGTAATTTTCAAAGGCCGCGACGAAATAAGTTGACGTTCACAGTGGGTTCGGAAGAGAGTCACATATATATCGGGGAGCAATTTCATGCATTGATATTGCGCCCCGAGCGCTTTTCAATTATCTCATTTTGCATCTCAAAACTTGTAGCAATTTAGAGGCAAACGTGTTTTTCTCTGTACATATACACGCGCTTTTTCAGTCAGGATAAGACGCGCGCACGAGGGGAAAGAAATTGTAGGCAAAAAGCCACGAAACCTGTTTCTTGCGCGCTTCGCGGACCTTCGCTTTCTTGCTGTCTGCGCAGATACGTATAGCTATACGTGCGTGTGCATTGGCCGATGATGCCGAATCTGCATGTGAAACCCGTGATTAAAACGCATGCGTGAAAGGCTATGGTTTCGAACAATAAAGGCCGCGTGTAATTCCTGATGTATCGGCGGCTCCGCCTCGTTATAGTGCTTTCAGAGCTTTTGCAAAAATAAAAGTACGATTGCACGGGAAATCAACCATTCCGTTAAAACCTTGATGTTTGCTTATTGAAATATTGAAGCATCGGCTGTGTAGAAGAAAATTATAGGTACATCAGTAACAGAAAATTGTTAATTATATTAAAATGCTGCAATGTAAAACTCACGTTATTGACGACGATCCCACAGAAATCGTGCGAATCGGGCATAGCGAACAGATCGACGCTGAGAGTGATGTTGTTGGAGCCATCGCCAGCGATCATACACGGCGGCCTCCTGTAGTCCTTATTGTGTCCTCGCGCATGGACTGCGCCGACGAAGCTCTGGTTGAAGTTGACGCGGATGTTCATGCGTCCGGTCTGGCACATAGCCGTCACCGTCGGCTGGAACTCTGTGTCCAACAGCTGTGACCTCGTCTGAAACGATTAATAACGAGATTAGGTTTTTTTTTTCTAATTAATTAATTAATTTAAAAAGTACATTCAACAGTTTATTCGAAAATTTCCTTAACGAGTCGAAAGAGCATAAAAGAGCCCGTAAATATGCACTCGCTCCACTTAAGAGAGTTTCGACCGAACATAATAAGTGCTCTACTGTGAAAATTCCTATACAATCACACAATGAACTTGGGAGCGCGCGAATGAGGTGAAATTTCCCTCGCGCGACTCTTCTCTCTATATAATAACACGCGTTCAAGCATGTCATCGAAACCCTGCAACCGGCTCTCTAAAGAGCCAAAAAACTCTTTTTCGCGAAATTACCCTCGAAAAAAAAAATCCCCACACGAACCCGATAATCACGTGAAAGTCTCTCGCTCGTAAAATACTCGTACAAAGCATCGCCGGACGTTAACCTGTGCGCGCACGTATAGCTCTCTTTCTTCCTTTTTTTCCCTCGAACGAAAATTTCGTCTGCATTATATCTGGGTTTCCACTACACACACAGGCGGGTGATCGATGCCCATAGTAGATACTGCGAAGGAGATGCTCGGGAGAGATACGGGATTTTTGACCCCGTCCAAACACTATATATACTGCAGGAAGCGCGCACCGTCTCGTGCGCGTCTTCGGAGCGTGAAATCGCGAGAGAGAGAGAGAGAGAGTTTTGAGGGGAATTTCGAGTTTGAGTTCTGTGAGAATATCGTGGTGTTGATTGATGTGGGAGAGGTTACCGAGTGAATTCTTTTCTTTTTAAGTTGAAAAAACTCGGTTTGACGGTTTCATTTCAACGCGATCTGAGCTAGAGTGAAAAAAATCCCGATGCGGTAGCTGTAATCGCCGTGCATAACACACGCGAAACAGTCCAGTAGACTTGTGAGCGTTATTATGCGTTATTAGTAGCTATATACCGTTGATGAACTTTGATGGAAAGAATGGAAACGCGCGTGTGTAATCAGCTACTATATAGTGTAGAATATAAGCCAACAGTTAGCCGGGGGCTAATTGAATTCATAATTTCAATCAACGTCATCGCACACATCGAGTGTTGACGTATATGCACGCATACCGCGTGTAACTGTTCTGCAGATGCGGAGGGCTCTGTTATTACGAAATTTGGATGATCAATTTTGATGCGAGACTTTTTCACTTTCCTCTCTGCTGTGCCGGTGCGCTTATAATATTCCAAACTCACGAGAGTGAAAGCGACAGGTGGTAATTTTCAGAGATCGCGGAAGTTCCGATGTGCTGATCTGTGCGGTGCTCGTGGTGTTTAAATCATGTCTAATGTTGTATGGCTTGAAATAATTGCATATTTACCTCTCAACGATCGATTATAGCGTTATTTATGGTTATACATACTTGCAGGTTTAGTTAAATACACATAAACGTTTTGGCGGCAGGGCTCGCAAAAAACATAACCTTGCATACGTTACCGCCGGCACGCCGCTGATATACTATCGCGTCGAGACTCGAGCGCATCAGCACCAAAACGGGCCAACAGTTGCTGAGTTGCCCACAATGGTAAATCTGACATAAGGATAGGTCACGCAACGATAAGTATATTCTTCACAAGTTCCGACCTGTCGATTTTTGATTTATCAGAACGTTATTGAAATAATTTGTCCAGCGAGTTGGCTATTTACGCAGGCATAGGATTCTCTAACCGGAACTATACAGTGTAAGAACCAATTCGAGCTATTACTGATCTTTTTTTTGCTTTAAATTGCATACATTACGTAACCTCTGTTTCGTTTTGTTCGTACACATAGATATCTACTAGTTTACTGCCAATCAATTGATCGATATACATATAAATTAACGATGGCTAAAAATGTTACTGGACAAATAAATGCTAAGCCGCCAGTTGTTAGCTATACACAAGAATACGAATGGATTATTGATTACGATCGAACTACTGACATAAATTCGGAAGAATGTATACGATCCCCAGTATTTACAACAGCCAACATTTATAAGTGGCAAATTTTGCTGTACCCGAAAGGATATTATGAAAAGTATCAAAACTTTTATTCGATTTTTCTTAATCTTTTAAGCAATGTCGAATTGAAAATAAAAGCGTCATTTGAAATTCGTATCAACAAAGGAGAACCATTAATGACAAGACTTTTTGAAGAAACCATGACTTGTTACTTGAGTTCACAAGGATATAAGAAATTTATAAATCGTCGTATGATAGAAAAATCATCAAGCTTACCTCAAGGCAGTACCATAAGGATTGCTTGCAAAATAAATTTGACGAATGAGAATGTAAAAGAAAACAATCCACAAATGATAAATGCCAACAGAGAGCTACAACAATTGAGTACTGATTTTGAACAATTAATAGACGACAAAGAGTTCAACGACGTTGAGTTTACGATCAATGGTAAGGAGCTTCGGGCAAACAGAAGTATACTAGGCAAAAGAAGCAGTGTTTTTTCTGACATGTTTGATAATGTGATTGAAGAAAAGCGTGCAAAAAAAGTAGAAATCACAGATATCAGGCATGAAGTTTTTCTGGAAGTGCTGCGCTACATTTACTCTGGAAAAGTGAACGGGATTGACACAATAGTTGAGGAGCTTTTAGCTGCAGCTGATAAGTACTCGCTTGATGGCCTCAAGATGATGTGTGAAAGAAGTCTCAGTTCTAACACAAATGTTGATAATGTCTTGAATAATCTTCGTCTAGCTAATCAATATAGCTTTAACAGTTTAAAAGAAAAATCCATTAAATTTATTATTACACAAGCAGTTGACATTATTGACAAGCCGGAGTTTCGACAATTACCTTATAATATTGTGTGCGATATCTGTTCAGCTATAGTTCCGAAAAAAAAATAAGCATAGTAAAATATATATCCTATATGTATACTTTAATTGTTGATATAAACAAAAGTTTAGCTTTTGTAAGTAGGTGCATCAATTGTTTGACTTAACTTTGCTCCTTGATAAAGTTTATGTTTTATTTTATACTTGATATGACTGTAGCTTTGATTCATAACATTTTGATATACATATGTACAAGGATTGTGAGAAGAATTTTCTTACAATCATTGACAATCAAAAGGAGTGAGAATTTGTATTTAATAAAAATAAATTTATATATCTATGTATCTTGCCATTTTCATTTCAAAATACTTTGATGAAAAGCAAGCATATAAATTAAGCAAGTTAGCAATTAAATTTACAATTTGTTCTGCTGGTGATTTTAGGTTTTTTTTTTTTTTTTGACATTTCATAAATATCAGAACTGTTATTTTCATCAATGTATAATCCCATATTAATTTTGTATCATCAAGATTACTTGTAAATTTTTTACATTTAAACAATTGACATAAATTGTTCTATTGATATATTCTTAGCACGTTACTCTATAAGTACTAAAGTACTAATTCGTGTTATGTATAGGTATATTACCTATGCTCGTACCAGTCGTACTTATATCATATAGAGCGATGGCAGCGCCTTAGAGTTTAGGTATAGGTATAAAAATATATAATAGCGCAGGACTATACGGGCCGAGAAGGCAGTAGATCGCGAATTCACGGATACTTACTTATACTTGTAAAAGTATAATAAAGTTTACTGGTGTTCATTTATTCTGCCGTTTTGGCGCAAAATACAGAGCTTCACTCTTCAGTCATCAGTCATCACTGCTCGTAATAAAAGCTAGGTTATACAATACCGGCTTACAATTCGTATAACTATCTTACCTCGCTGTGTTAATAAATGTATATAGTTAAATCACAAATGCAATTTTTAAACGACGAAATACTTCAAGTATATGGAATCGTAATGTGAGAAATCAACGCTTCATCCTTGATCTTTAGTGCATACCTAACCTCTGTTATGTTGTATACATACATATGCAAATTGTAGTACCTACTGACCCCGCAATTTAATTTGTCAAGATTTCAATAAAGAAACAATGTCTGAAAATTTTACAGGACAACTAAAAAGTGCTTTTGCTTGGGATTTTGAATGGACGATTAATTACGAGTGCCTTTCTGATAAAAATGTGGGAGATATGTTGAAATCTCCAGTGTTCACAACATCATATTTGCGTGATTCTTACAAGTGGCAGCTTTGCCTGTATCCAAAAAGTGACTGCGAAAAAAACAAAGACTTTTTTTCGCTTTATCTGACACTTCTAAGCAATGTCACGTTGAAAGTAAATGCATCATTGTCAATTGTCACTAAACACGATAGTAAAGTAGAAAAATCATTTGAACGTGTTATGAATAATTCTGATGTATCAGATTCTCGGGAATATAAAAAGTTTGTGAAACGTAATTTGATTGAAAAATCATTAAAGACACTTCATGCCAACACCATAAAGATTGGTTGTAAAATTGTTGTGTATCGTAGTGGGGAAGCATATAATATCCAAACAACGAATGTCCTTAAAGAGCTTCAACAATTGAGTACTGATTTCGAGCAGTTGATAGACAACGAAGAGTTAAACAATATTGAGTTTACAATAGAAGGTAAAAAGTTGCGTGCCAACAGAAGCATACTTGGTAAAAGAAGCAGCACTTTTGCTGCCTTGTTCAATAATGAGATAAGCCAAAAACGAGAAAGAGAGGTAGAAATTACAGACATTAGATACGAGGTTTTTTTGAAAATGATGCACTACATTTATACCGGAAAAATGAACGGCATTGAAAATATAGCCAGTGAGCTTCTCACTGCAGCTGATAAATATTGTCTGGATGGACTCAAGCTGATGTGTGAAAAAAGTCTTTGTCATGATGTGAAAACTGAAAATGTCTTAGATAATCTTCAACTGGCTGTTCAATATGGCTTAGAAAGTTTAAAAGCAAAAACCCTGGAATTCATTGTTACTCAAGCAGCTGACGTTGTCACCAGAACAGAATTTCGACAATTACCTCAAAATATTGTATGCGATGTTTGTTTTGCTCTGGCTTGCAAGAAAAAGTAGTTTTACATCGAGATGTATGAAAACACTACGAATTCTAGTTTTAAAAACTATAAAAATATACTTTACAATTGCTTTATATTCAAGAACAATCGTAACTACTGTTTTTAGGAATGTGTATGTTTTCAAGTTATAAACAAGATCTTTTACACACAGATATAAGATTTACTGATAGTAAAAACAACTTCTTTTATAATCAGTGATAGTTATAAGCATGAAGCCTTGTGTTTTAAGAAGAATAAATTTCTTTTTAATTTTCATTAATTTGTTTGTTTTATTTTTTAAGATTCCTTTTGATACAAAGATTTAACATGTATATCAAGAAAAATACATGGATAATTCATATGTAGCCTTTAAAGTGTAAATACAAGCTATAGTTGCCAGTGGTCCTATAGTCATTAATATGCTCACGATTGGGAAATACGTAGTTTTAATTGTTCCAATAACGTGAACAATAAACTACTCACTAGAAAACATCTCCATTGCAAGAGGACACCGACAAAGTACAGAGAGCATATATAGGTGAGTCATTAAAACTCATACACAGAGATATCTAATTTTAATTCAACTTAAAAAAATGTCCATAAACCAAAACGCGGTCAATCCACCAAATGCTTTACTCCAATCCAACCCATCATCCTGCTCGAAGATGTAAATATCCTTTTACGAGCTCCAGCCTCTCGCATATAATTTCCCGCAATGCAGCCGCGAGTCTTCGCAAGTCCGTAAAGCGAAGAGTCCAATTTTCGCAGGCTTTACTCTCCTTCCCCCGAGTCCAAAAAAGCGGCCGACGCGAGAGCTATATAACCGGCTCTCTGGTGTGAACTTTCTCTCTCACTTCTCTCTGGCAACGAACGCGACAGACGCATCAGGTATATGTGACGGGAGTATATTTATATAGCTTGAGAGCTCAGGTCGAGGAAAAATGTACGTTTTCAATTTCGTTGCTCTGATTGGGGGGGATGTTGAGAGTGAGGTTTGGGGGGAAACGTTATTACATATTATATATATAGGTGGACGCGCGATATCATTATTTTCTGGGGTTTCGAGCTCGAGATGTGGTGAGCTTGTGGGATGCTTTGCGACACACAAAGGTAATCGTTTTGAATTTTGGGTGTAAACTCGCGCTTATTTCCTAAAGTGTTTTCTCGCAGTTTTGGTGTGAATTTCTTTTTTTATAATAGGTATATTTTTAGTTTTGATTGAGAATATCATCATACCGGTTTTTAATTCATTCGATCGGCCCCAATAAGATCACCTCGTCCACACAATAAATCGTTTCTTCCACAAAAGCTGATCGATCGACTCCTAAAATAATCTCGTTATGCAAACTATAGCATATCGTTTCTACGAATTGCGTTTCCCCGCATTCCGTTCGCTCCTGACGAATAGAGATCAGGTTTTCGATCCGAGAAAAATCGGCGAGTATATATGTCTGCGCAATAACAGTACCTATATATACCGCAGAAGAAAAATTAAAGGTTGGAATGAGAAACCTAAGCAGATATATGTACACATCGTATACCAGCTTTATGTGTACCACGTACCAACGGAACAGGTTCGGCCGAACAGCTGCGCTGCTGAATCACTCTCTCGCGTTGTGTATATGAAAAATCGTTAAAAATATGTCGTGTGTATATACGCGTGGGCTCTGCTATTGCTCCGCAACAGTTTTGTTATGACTTGACGATTATCGCTGTACCTCGCTTTAACCCAGTCTCTCGAATCTTTTGTCATCGCGTTTCCTGATTGCGATGGATAATGAAGATTAGATTGAATATAACACGCGGGAGAAATAATAAGTTCTCCCAGAAATTACAGGCCAGGAAAAAGGTGTCTAAACAGCGGAAAATCCATAATTACGCTCGTCTCCGATCGAGCGTCCACACTATATATATCACAGATATAATGCACACACACACACACACAGCTCCCTCATTACGTATAAACTCTATAATTTCCCGCTCTATAAGTACACCGTTCCATTATATAACTCCATCGAAAAGCCGGTCCCATAAACTCCCAATACGTATATATCGATAAATTCTCCTCCTGTAATACACCCCCATGTATATATCCCAGATCGAGTATACACGGACGATGTCAGTTCCGCCCACGCATTTTCCTTTCAGACAACACACGCACATTCACACGGACAATCTCGCGGTGTCCCCGAGAGAACAACAGCAGCAGCAGAGCGAACTAAACGCGGCGGCAACTATAACACAGCCTACGCGTCTCTATACGTGGGACTTTCGATTTCAGCCGCGAATTCGTGCGCTCTCCGCGTGCGTATTATGGCCCCGGAGACAGAGAGAGATTGGAGAGGCTGGAATGCGCCGTAAATCGTCCGACACACGCCTCACGCGCGCGCGCGCGCGCGAGCCGTAAATCCCCCGACAGACCGGTCTCTCTCTCTCTCTCTCTGCAGAGGCTGCGTCTTATATATATATATACATAGATAGATACCTGGACACAATGAAAATACCCTTTTGTCTCTCTTTACGACTGCAGCGGTGTGTAACGGGGTGATTCTTTTTTTTTTTTTTTTTCGTGGGTTTGAAGTTGGGCAAGAGTCCGCGCGCATTGCACTATATAATACACTCGTATAGTGTAATAATCGCTGCACGAGAAGAGCTGCCGCGCGATATGATGATTGAGTGGAAATTGCAGCGGTTGCAGTCGGCGATGATGAGAGAGCCGATTCGGATCGTGCATATATATGCAGTATAACGACGCGTGAATATTGAGATTTTCAGGCTTATGTAAATCGCTTGCGCAAACTATTCCGATTCTATGATATGTGTGCCGTACACGCAGCGCGTATTATAGAAGGTATAGGCTCTAGATGAATGCATTAATAATTATTATTATTGTCCCTCTGTTTCTCCAAAACTTATAGTTTCATGATACATCCAAACGCCAAGGTCTTTTCGATTTTTTATTCATCGACTTTTAGGGAGCCGGTGAGTAGCTCTGGGGCGAAAAAAAAGCGCCCACATTCTACAGCGACGCTATACTTATATGTTGCTCTCTTAACGAAACGAGCTGCGCAGCGCAAACCTGGTGCTTCTGTAAAACCGGTGATTGTCGTTCTCGGAATCGCGCGACCGAGGAAAGTACTGGTTTTTTTTTCTGGGGGATTATTCAACGCTGTGCAACTCACGCCGTCGGCAAACGAGACACGAGGTGTGTCGTTTGCTTCGCTGAAGAGTTTCTTCAAAAGTATACAGTGTCGAAATGCTAATAGTGCCATAGTGCCGTATGGAAGATCGGTGAAAAGTACGGGATTATTACGATGTATATAGGCTTTAGAAGATCGGTAAGAACGGTATCAGATCGATGATAAATCGGTAATTATAACGAAGATTAAATGGACTAACGATGAAAATCGAAACATCGCTGAGAACATCAATTCATAATAAAACTTCTCTCTCTCTCTCTCGAGAATACCAATGCAAATCTCAAGTGCAAACAAGACCTAGATTTTCTCCATTCCAAACATCGCACGCGTCACACAATCAAGCGCGCGAGGCGCCTCCTTAAAGAAAAACAAAGCAGGTACACGGCCAACCTCGTTCCGTTACCGATCACGTAGGCGCTCTTTCTCGTCGGCACTTACGCAAACGCGTATAACGATAATTATGATCACCCGCAATCGGGCGTGGGTGCAGCTACGAGCTCGAAAAGGAGCCCAACGCGCGAAGCGATCGTTGCGGCTGGCTCGATTTATACGCGTTATTACATTTTGTGGGATTCGAGATTTCGAGGATGTATAACTATGGTCGGGTGTGGGCGACGATCGATGGACGATCGGCTCGGCATTTGTACACACTGTATTATTATTTCGTTTTAATACGAGAAGAGAGATAAGCAGTGTTTGCTCGCGCGAAACGAACGATCGGCGTTTTGATTGATAAACACACATCGTTTCCCTCGCACGCGTGTACAGAGAGGCTATAATTTGCCGCGCGATTGCAATGCGCACCTGATGGAGTAATCGCGTATTGATTTACCTTGACACTTCAATCAGCGAGTGTACACCGCGCGCGAGTTATATGGGGAAACGTCGGAATCTATTGGAAAAAGTTATGCCTATGATATATATCCTCCCGCGATTCTGAAAACCTGTAGCTTCTATTTATTTCGTCGCTCTCTACGAAGACTAGCACAACTCGCGACTTTATATTACTTAAAATGTGAGTATTTTACGTTTTTATTGGCTTATTGGGTTGGTTAAGTTTATGAAAATCTTGTGGACAAAGACGGACAAACCTCAAAGTTTAAAAAAGTTTCGGAAATTTCTAAAAAAAAAAGTGAAAAAAGTGTAAATTTTTACAGAAATTGCTTGTTCAAAGTTTGAGTTGTGCTACTCTACGCGAGAACGCGCGAGTCGTGTTAGTCTAACGTATTACGACGGGAAATTTCAACAGTGCTATACTCGAAAAATACAATCCACGTGTGTTGTTCACGCGCAAATTCTTATTTCTCGACCATCGACACTTAACGCGCTTGGTTTTACAGTTTCGTGCGTGTAGCCGAGCTGTTTGAAAATCCTAAAAGCTGCGACTTTTTCAAACGCTCAGCTCTTTCGCAGATTTAACGGTAAATCAAAGAGTTTAGCGCGACCCTTCCCCGCGCAGTTAGTGAAAAAACTTTACTGCCAATGTTTACGCGGCAAAAAAGGACTGCGCCGCGGCTTTACGGCCTCAAATTACGAAATAACATTCGAAGACCGCGCGCGAGAGCGCACACACGTATATATATAGTATTACGTACACTTTCAACGATCTCCGCCACAGCAGCTTCTCTCTCTTTTGCGTGTGTGCGCGCGCGCGAATGTAGCGTTTGTTTAAAGTCCCTTAAAATACGGCCAAGAGCAGGAAATAATTGCCGGCAGTTGGGGGGAGAGACAAGAGAGTATAAAATACAAGTACGTCGAAAAGTCGAGTTCGGCCGTTTTACCGTAGGCTTTATTGCCGATCTCTAGCGGGCAGGTAGTCATTACGACAGTTGCAGTGCAGGGGCTCGGCCTTCTCTCTTTTCTTCGGCGGTCGCAGTAGCTTCTTCGCTCGAAATCGGCCAGTGGGGTACGGGAGAGCATTTTTTTTTTTCGAACTAATTTCCGTTCGTCCACGAAATCAGCGTCGTCGATTTTTCTATTGTCGGATCCAATCTCGAGAATTCTCACCGTTCCCCTATGCGGGCGAACGTCAATTAGAGCCGATTTATTCACGCTTGTGCGACTCGATCCGTACCTATACACGAAATATCCATCAGCGCTTGCTCCAGATATCGCGATGCAGATGCGGAATTCAAATGCGAGCCCGAAGCTAGCTCCGATGGCATAAAAAGCCATTTCCTGACGCAATTATCACGTGCACGCGGCCAGAGAACCGGTACATCGACTTTATCTCTCGGCTCATATTCGATTTCTCCCGCAGCTCTTGCGTGTGTGTGTAGTGCAGCACACGCGGCGATCCAGAGCAGGAGATACCGGCTGTCTCTGTGTACTAAATGAATTGTCCGATCGAATTAGAGATGTGATCGCGGGATCTGTAATATATGAGGAATAAAGAGACGGCTGATGCCCCGAGATGAGAATGTGCCGTTATACTTTTTTCTCATCAGCCGTTTGTAAACAGCGAAAAAACGTAAGTAGTCGAATTTTAACGACCACCTGTCGATATCTATCAAATTGGAAATCGAAAGTGTTTGGCTCTGTAATTGAAAGCTATTCCGGGAGATGAGCTGTGTTGGAATAATAAATGTTTCACATCGACGAAACGAATTTATAACGCCGAGATCTATCCCCCCTGAGATCGATAAATCAAGCCTACACCCATAGTTCCCCACTAAAGCGCCCGAGGTATGACAAAAAGCCGAGCTCTTAATTCAAAAAACACAACCCCCCCCCCCCCCCCCCCTAACTGTACCTCAAACCGATCGTAAACCTCCTCTTTCCCCTCCCGACGACTCACCTCGTGAAATCCAAGGACGAGCAGCAGACAGCAGACCTTCCAAAAGCTCGTCGGCTGCATGACACCTCCCCGTAACCTCCACCTCCTCGTCGTCGTCGTCGTCGTCGTCCTCGCCATCGCCATCGGCTCTTCGCACTCGTTCAATTACGGTAGCCCGCCGGCTCTCTCGGGGGCATAAAACCTGCAAGAATTATGCGAATCCATCACTTTTCTTTCTTATTACTTTCGCTGCGCGCTTATTGTCAGTGCCGTCGTAAATGTCTCGCTTTCGGCTCTCGTCCGCGATCGGTATGTACGCGCGCGCGTGTGTGGGTGTAACTTTGGCTTTTATGGAGCTTCTCGCAGCCCTTTGTTCGACCCGAGGGAGAGAGAGATGGAACAAGTGCTGCTGCGCAGAGTAATATTACCGGGATATCGTGAAATCGCGGGGATAGCGAGGCTGTGCTATTGTCGAAAGTATAAATCGAGTGTCGATCGGGAAGGCGGAAGAAACCGCATAATAAAAGTGAAAACTCGGTATATCGGACGCGGAAATGATGGCTGCTGCTGCAGTAAGGATTAATTACGCGCGGGAGGGGAGAAAAATCTCTCATCATTTTTCGCCGTTAACTCTCGAGTTTCCAATGCGATTTTACGGTAATATTATACGCGATTCAGTGGGGGCTGATAGTGTATATATATATACGCAGGGGGGGAAGAACTCTTCATCATTCGTAGAATCACGAAAATAAATCACTCTCGGAAATGACGTGAATTGCAGAATCGTCGGACGAGGCACCGCTAAGTGCGAGAGGCCAGTCTAACTGCTCTCTCACGCGCACTAACTCAATTTAGAAATTAATTCTGTGTCCTTACGGCTGTATATATGTAATATACACGTAAATTGTCGGATGATTTACGCGCGGTTTTGTGGTGTTCGTTTCGTTGTAACGATTAGTGGAATCATATTCTAAGGGATTTATACATTGAAAGCGATAGCAAGTGTAATATATAATCACACGAATTTTTCAATCATCAAAATCGCCAAAGAGACCGGATCATCCTTCAAAAATAAAGATCTTCCTTAGCGAAAATTTATGCGCATTTATATTGGAAAATTAGAAGTATAGGCCCTCGTACTTTTATATTATGCGCGCGTACGAATGGACAAAGGAAAATATGGAGCAGAAAAGAATGAAAGAAACGCGCCGTGTGTGACACAATAAATGTTCACGGACCACGACTGCACACACATACAGCGGTACACCATTTTCGCGGGATCCGGAAGGAGACGATCTCGCCCTGATGAAAACGCATCCGATTGTTTTCCCGGGCGTAAAATTCAGAGCACTGACACGCCCCTCGGGGATCCGATTCATATTTGCATATATACATACACGCCTGCGACCCTTTCCGCGACCGGAGTTTCGCGATAAGCGTATGTATAGGATTTGTTAACCGCTTCTACGTTGGAAATGCCGTAAAGTTCAACTGCATACGGGTATGCGTATATAGTTCGAGCATATTAACACGTGCGTTTTGTCGTTCTCGGCTGCGGTATCGGTATACGTAATCTTCGGTGTGTGTATTATTTAATAGATTTTCAAGCGCTTTGTAATTTTGTAAGCGGTTTATTCGTTGCCCATATGCGGGCCACGAAACAATTACGCGCGATAGTTTATCCTCCTTGCAACGACATCGGCGTTTAGCAATTTTTCCATTTCTGTATATACAACGACGAGATAATATTACAGTCCCTCGAATATACACTCGACGAACAAAAAGACACACAGCAGCGCAGCCTCCTCCCCTTTTCTCCACTGGAGGCAATAACGAGTAAAAAAAAAAATCCGAACAGGATCCAAGCGGAATAAGTTATCCACGCGGAAATTCAGATTCGCGAGCGGCGACCCATTGTGCCAGCTGGCTAAATCACGAAAACGAGAGGGAGAGAGAGAGAGGAACGGAAAAAAAGTTGTGCAAAGGCCCGCGTTTTATAACAAAAGTCACAGCCGAACGAGCACACGGAGCTAACGCACGAGTGGAGGCTCTCTGTGTGTGCCCGGAATGCTCTAATACACATTCATAGAGAAAGAGGAGGGAGTAGAGATAGATCGTGTACACCGCGCGTTTATATCGGGAGAGCTATATATATTCCCGCGAGGAGAGGATCAGTTAGGCGCTCCTCCGCATGCATACAAGCGACCTTATACGCAGTTAGACCGCGCGAAAATATCTATACCTGTGGGGTTTGCCGCAGCCGATTTAGTTATATTAATAAATTTTAGGTTTTTTTTTTTTGTTCACGAGTTCAATTCAACGGTATATCTCGATCTCCGCAGCCACACCCGAGAAAAATCGTTAAGCGATCGGTATTCTACAACAGCTCGCGCTTGGTGCAGTGTGTAATCTATCGACTCGCCGAATCTCTCGCGTGTTTCGCAAATGACCAACCGCGCGCGAAATTCAAACGATTCCACGGTACACACTCCAGAAAACAAAACAACTCGGAATATCCTCCACACTCGAGTATATAGTACGCGTATCGGCATTATATAGGCTTGGCACGCCGCAAGCTATACAGAGAGAAAGATTCACGTTTACGGTGCCCGAATTCCATTCATGCACGCGTGCGCTCGTGAATATGCATTTTCGATCCCCGATGCTGTGCAGCTAATTGTTGCGTGCCGATTTTCTTTTTTTTTTTTCGAACGGAATTTCCTGCGTGTGTGCTGTGTCTGTCCTCTATAACGACGTTTTTCCCCCCTGAAAGCCTTTCGCTGTTTCGTCGATGACTGTGCCGTGCTTGTGTCATGACTGCATTCAGGAGATGAAAAATCACGAGGAGATTTCCGGTGACGCGGAGTTCGGAGCCTTGCGGTGTGCTACGAATGCTATATAGTCACGTGATTCGCCGAGATAGAGAGATCGGTATGGGTATTAGATATTGTATAAGAAAGGAATGAAAGGCTGATGCGGCTGGACTTTCGTGTAATGTACGACTGTCTGTGTGCTGGGTTGATAAGCAAAGTGCATTTGTTTCTGCGTGAGGCTGGAATTTAGTCTTGAGTTTGCATATATTTTATTGTACCCGGAGAAACGCTCGTTTATTCTTCCTTATCGGTTCTACAGCGCTTGCGCTGCAGGTATACTTATTTTCTCTATTACTTTCTGATATATATGTAATAAGTAGTAGGTATGGAACAGAGGGAATTTTTATACGTGAGAAAAAATCCAGCTTTGTACTCTGCTGATGTGCATGAATTATTTATTGCTTTTAACACGCGGAATAAGTTATACTATATACCTATATATATACACGTAAACGCGCATGTGAAAGCAACAATTAGAAACAATCAACTAACGTATACTATAATACCGGTCTCTTTAATGAATTCACCGCCGTACGTTTTTGTTTCCGTAATGTATACAGTCGCATTTAGAACTGTTACGTAAAAAGAAACATCTGCACGAACTTTTCGCGCATGAATTAGTGTTCCACAGACTAAATCCGTGAATCGCTCGTCTTTTATTACACTCCGCAACCCACGCTCAATCACTGCACATATTAAATACTCTTATGCGTATGACACACACACACACACACACACACATCAGCGATATATCGGTATGCAAATCTCGTGTAGCGCACGATGACGAGCTACAGCTCCGAGAATCCCGAGGCCTTTTTTGGCCGAACGCCTCTTCGCGCGTACGCCCGCGTCTCGGAAAAAGAGTAAATAGGCGCAGCTATATACGTGCAGTGCCGCGCACTCGCAAATATAAAAATATGAATTCTGGCACGGCTTACAGTTACGCGCTCGGCTCTCCTCATCAGGGCCCCCCGTTGATTATGCTTTTCGTTCCATTTAATGCTTGATCGAGCTTCGCGCAAAACACACACTGATGATGCACATATATAGGCTAACAAATCGACGAACGTAAACAAGACCGGATGATCTATTATGCCGAACACACGCGTATAGAGCGCGAGAGGTGATCGTGAGAATATAAGCTTCCAAGGGAAAAAGAAGTATATATACGCGCATATCTCCTCGATCGGTTCTTCACACACACACACACACGGACATGCACACTTAATTGCAGTAAAAAGGCGAATCGCTACTGCGCACGGCGCGGTAAAAACGCCCGGCACGCACGCGCGCTATTCCCGAATCCAGAAGAAACGAGACTTCAAAGGCAGAGATGCCGAAATATCGTCTCTCGCGCTGGAATGGCGTAGCGAGCGAGCCAAGGGTTTAATTGTCAGGGGTGTGGAGTTGTTGTTGTCGCTGCAGTTACGTATATAGTATATCTATAGTATTATAGCTTGAGTTTCAGAGCTGATGCTGCGGTGTGAAATTTTAGTATAGAGCTGGAGGTTATAGTTAGAGACGAGTTGCAAATTTTTTTTTTATATATGTATATGTATATAGGATGCAGTTGTCGCATGCCTTGAACTGCGACTGAAATAACAATGACGGAGAGCTAGCGAGGATACAGTGTTTACTTTCGCGGAGATCACAGTGGAGATGCGATTTTTAAGGTCGGAGAGAGCGAAGGTCTCTTTTCTTTCTTCTGCTGCGGGACGTGAATCAAATAGTAGAAGACGAAAATATCATCGTACATGACGTGTCGCACGACGCGAAAAACACATCCGATCAGCAGTGAAATACAAGCGTGACGTAATCGAGCGAAAAACGTACAGAAGATAACAGTTTCCATTATTTTTCCGCTGCGATTCGACTTCCTCCTAATTCTCACATTCGACTGTGTGTGTGTGTGTGTGTATAGCTATAGGAGCTGAAATCTCCAGTCACGATCACCTCCCGCGTGCAAGGATGCAAGGACGATCTCTCTTGGCTCTGTACACAGCAGCATCGAGCCAAGTTCAAGTCCAAGCTAACAACCCGCAACAAAACACATCCTCGCAGCACCGAATCCCCTCGAAGCTTGGCGATTACGCCTAACTGTGCATGAACAAGGCGACGAAGCGAAGAAAAATCGAGATCGAATAATAACCACAGCGGCGACATCGAGTAAGAACAAAAAAAAAAAAAAAAAAAAAAATAGGAATAACTCTGGCTTGTATACCTATACTCGTATCTATATCGTATACTCGTCCAGCGCGGCGCAACTGTCCATAAAACCTTACGGTAAACCGCGACTGCAGCGCGCGCGCAAAACACTTACCGTGAAAAAAAGCCGAGAATACTATCCCCACAGCAGCGACGTTGACCGCCCAGCAAACGACGATGATCCACAGAGCGACGAGGTGCGTGCGATACTATACTGCGACGTAGGTGTGCTCGTCCTCATATATGTACATCACATTTTGGCCGGCGACACTGTATTATACGCAGCTACTCTCCGACTCGTCGAGTAAGCCTTAGCACACACTGTTTTACGTTTACGCTTCTCTATACTCGACCTCCGCGTGCGGGTATACTACGATATTATAGTAGGTGTCCTCGCGACACGAGAGACGTATAACCTTCGGCTATAGTGTATATACGAGTCGTGGGTGTATACTCGCGCGTTTGGCAAACGTGCTCCAAAATGTCCGGGGAAAGTGCGAGTAGCTAGTCTCGCGCACGCGTGCTCTCGACTGACTGACTACACTACTCGCGGCGGCGGCGGCTGCAGCAGTCCGTACGCGAAGTGAGCGACGACGGATACGCTGCTGGCTTCGGTGGAGAGGGGCCCAACGACGGCGAGGAGGACGAGCCGTGCGTGCCCGCCATAACGGCGATCTCCTGCTGCTACCCGCGAGTATGTATACGTCGCACCTATACACGCGTTCGACTCTCTAGAGACTGTGTGTGTATAGCTTATCTCCGTCTCCCTCGGTGTGCTCTAGGGACTTTTGCTCAGCGATGCATAGTGACTTTTCATCAGGCTTCCCTCGGGCCCATCCCTACGAACGAGCGACGGGGCCTCGCGTATTCTCATACCTATCTCTCCGGCTGGCCTTGTCGCCGAGCTCCTTTTCTCTCTTCGTCGTGTGTGGACGTACATTGTTGTGCACATAGCTCGTTTTCACGGATTATAACCGCGACGTGGTGGGGGTATGGAACGGGCCTTGCACGGACTAGTGGAGGGGGTAGAGCTGGGCCTTGATGCGCGAGCGAGTATAGGACGGAGTGGTATGCGGCGCGGAGAAACCCGCGAGGATGCAGCTCTCTTATACTCTGCGCGGAGAGAATGAAGATGATCGGGGAAGGACGACGGGGAAAAATTGAGATTTAAATGTGACGAGCGCAGATAAGCCGCTGCGGATTAATGCATCGTAGGAATTCACTTGTGTGCGTGTGTGTGTCTGGAGTTTCAACTCTCTTTTTCTTAGCTCACTTATACTGCCAGGGTCCGCTTATTGTATTGATGGAGATATGCAGAGTTTTATCTGGTTGTTTTTTATGGTTTTAGACCATTGTTCGCATTTGGTTGTTTTGTAGAAACAGAAAGGCTTAACTTTAAAAGTAATGGGACGAGTATATAGACACTTTACTTTTTTAGCCGCGAGAGCGAAAAAAGAGATGAAACATGCCGTTGGGCCATAATCGAGCGACAGCATGAGATAAAGAAGACGAAAAGCTGAGTTTAGCGATGTGTGAGAGAGATTAGAGAGCGAAGAACGCAAAAAGAGAAGCAGCAGACGGTTGCGTGTGCAGAACAAGGAGTGGAAGGCAGGAGTAAAAAAGCGTTCGTTGCAAAGTTCGAGGAGTGAATTATAAGGAATTTCAAAGAGCTGGGATTTTTTCCTCGAGCACAGTGCAATAAACTTTAAACTTAATAAATGGATTATATATTTCGTATAATATAGTTCACGGTCGAATTCGGTTCGTGAACACTAAGTATACACGCAACCGATTTCGTCGTCGGAATATGCGTATATATATCGGGAGCGACGAGGTGTTCGACCGGCTCAGTTTTTTGCTTGTAAACGCGGTACAAAGGACGCAAAATTATGAAATGCTGCGCTGGAGAAACTTTTTTAGCATCGACGCTATTTATCTTTTTGTGAGATAAAAATGGACATCTGTTTTCATTATCTTTTTTATATCCCATTGAACATAAAAAAGAAAAATTCGAAGAAATGAATTACAATTCATTTTTTGTGGAAGTAATATACACACGCGAAATAATAATACGAATTACACGATCCACGACAAGATCGAGAAATGAAAGTATGAAAAAGCTTTCACCGCGGAAAACATTATTTACTAATTTGCTACGAAAAAAATTACATGTTAAAGCATTCTAATCAACGTTAATTTTCCAGATTCGAAAGAAATGAGGAACAAAGCCTATGGGTAGTGCGAAGGAGAATAACACGCGTACCTTTCTATCCAAGAGCCATAAGTGTATATGTATAAAAGTGAGCGAAAAAAGTAAGTAGGAGTGTCAGCTTTCGCAGATGCGGTTGCATCAAAAGCGGAGCGAGGCTGGTTAATTGACAGCTGCGCAAGGTCATTATATGGAAATAGCATACAATGTTAACTTATGCGCGAATAAGTAATTGATATATATGCCTGGAGAAATTTTGCAACGAAGAAAATCCATGGTATTTGTTCTTATAGAGAGTACAGTGAATAAATTGTACGAGTTAGTGCGTAAAACTTTTTTGTCCTCGACTGTTTGTCTTCGTATACGTCTGTCCGTACACCGCGGCTTTTTCTACTTATCGTGCGCAGACGTTTATATATGTGTTTTACTGATGTGCGAAATTAATGAGAACTATCAAACATTTCTTACCCATCTTGGCGAGTAATCTGCAGGAATTTAGTAGCCGTTATAATAGATAAGAAGTACTCTTGATGATGTTATTAGCTTTTTCATTATTATGCTTGAATTAATTAGATATATTCATAACCTTAAATTAAAAGTGTGTTATTAAAAAATATTTCTATCTATAATATGTAATTTTGGTTGAAATCTTACCAAAACTCCAAACAAGATTTTTCTCACGAGCAACAGTAGAGAAGCGCCTGCAAGCTGCAACTGCGCCGGCGTGATTAGCCGCACGTGTTTACACGATCACATAACCTCAAGTACATACCGACACACAGCACCTTGGCTCTATATAGCAGCTTTGTTGTTTTCTTTTAAATTTCCCTTAAAAAAAGCCATAATGAAAGAAACCGAAAGGAAAGAAGTGGTGACCGTCGGCAGCCACGTTATAATTCAAAAATTGGATTACAAGAAAGTGTACAGAGTTTCTGAGACTGGCTCACTTGCTTTGGGCAAGGAAGAAATCAAAATGAGTGCAATCATAGGACAGCCCTTCTGGACTACCTTCAAAGTGATTCCTCCCGAAGGGAAACGTGACAATAAAAACTACAGAAAAGGTCCGCCTTCGACTCTGGTTGTAGCTGAAAAATCTGATACTCTGGAAGACTTGAAGAACGCTATGGCAAGTGGATATGACAATCGGTCTATCAACGACGATGGAAAGTCACAGAAACTCTCCAAGGATGATATTCTGGGTCTTCGGGATGCTGGCAAATCAGGACGAGAGATCGTAAGTAGTCTCATTGAGAACAATGCATCTTTTTCAGAGAAAACTGAGTACTCACAAGAAAAGTACATTCGTAAGAAGGAGAAAAAGTACTGTCAGTTTTTGTCGGTGCACAAGCCGACTCTCTCTTCACTGCAAAAGATTTACTTGAGACAAGATCCAGCAAAAATTTATTTTTTGAGAATGGACACTTTGGCTCAACTATTTAGTTATAGCGACGTTAAATCTGAGGGTACGTTTATACTGTACGACAGTGGGACAAATGGACTTGGTGCTGCGGGAATGTTGTCCAGAATAGGCTCCAAAACTAGTGGTAATTTACTCTATCTCCATCCTGGAGATCATTTGCCACAAATGCCTATTTTGAGAGCCATGAACTTTCCTCAAGATCAATTAGATAGATTAACTGTTGTCAGTATTTTTGACTTCTTTAGGAATAGAAATAAAGCTGAAAGTGATAGTGCAATTAAAGCAGACAAAATAGACGTTGAAGTAGAAAGTGTAGTTGTGGAAGATACGAAAGTCCAGGAAACTGAGGGAGTAATAGACTCTGTAGATAGTAATAAAGATGATTGCGAAGAAAACAAATGTGATATTGCTAATTCTAATGAACTGAAAAGAAAAAATTCTGAAGGTCAAGGGGAGGATGAACCGATTCTCAAAAAGTCAAGAAAAGTTCAGGATATCGAACGCGCCGCTGAACTCTTGTCGAGTTCAAAGGCTGATGGTTTAGCCATCATTGCAAAAGAGCATCCTTTGAATATAGTGAAAGCTCTTTTACCACTTGTCAAATCATCTAGGCCATTTGTCATCTACCACGCTCATCGAGAACCACTTCAAGAGACTTACGTTGCACTGAAACAGCAAAGTGACGTGATCAACCTTAGACTTTTTTCAAATTTCTTGCGTTCCTACCAAGTTCTACCCGACAGAACTCATCCGGATATTCTCACAAATGACTGCGGTGGTTACTTGCTGTCCGGATATTTAGTTAGCTAAGGAAAGGACGTGTACAAACTTAGATATCTCAATTGAACGACCATGTAATTTTATATACAAAAACATTGATCTTTACGAAATAATAATTGTAAATACAAAAATTACTTGTATTTAATCTTATCATCACATCAACTTATCGTGTAAATACTATTATATATACAATGTATCGACATATTTTATACAAATGGAAGACAAATATATTTGACATTTGTACATATTGTCTTCGAGAAAGTTGAATACTGTATTATTAGCATATTTTAACGAATTAAATTAACAACTTTGTATCAAAAGTAAAAAAAAAAAAAAAAAAATTGGCTAATCAGTATCCCTCTGCCTGTACGTTACATCCACCATTTCGTAGATTTTATTGTTATCGCTTTGCTTTCTTTCATTCTTAACTAATACGCTAATGAGTCCGGCTCCCAGAGTGTCGGCCACGATGTTTACCATTGTTCTGAACCGATCGCTAAAAAATAAAATTCAATAACGTAGTAAGCAAATGTAGAAAAAATAGCTGCAAGTTTTCGGACAGTCGTATAATGTGTATTAAGATATCGATACTTACACGAAAGTGTCGACCGCGATAATGAGCGTTACATCCTCGGCGGGGATTCCCAGAGAGTTCAATACCGTTATCAGCATGGCATAGCCGCCGCTCGGCATACCAGCAGCGCCGATGCAGGACAGAGTGCAAGTGATGCTGAAATTAATTAGATAAAACTACAAATTATTATTTTTCACCGATAACAATCGCACCTGCAAACGCGTATCCGTTCCAAGAATATATACTTTTATATCATCGCGTCAGCCCCGAGAGTATCGCCAATTTATCACTCAACCTGTACAGTGCCTTGTACATCGAAATCGCAAGATCGGCAAAAAGGAGTCTCACCGCGTGCGCGAGAACCGGATCCATTTCGAATCGGCATAACAATTAATCTCTCGGAAACGCAAACAAAAGCCCTGATGTATGAAATATATATATATACACGAATCGATCAGTTTTATCGGATTGCCGATGTATAATTGCGCAATTATTCAAGATATCTCTCCTTTTCGCCTGTGTATAGAGGTAATAACAGGTATATTCGCGAATCATTAATCCCGACTGATTCGCCCCTTATCGTCCAGAGCACATACCTAATGGCTATGGTTTGAACGAGAGATAAGTCGAGTCCCCTCATTTGCATAATGAAGAGCGCTCCTATGGTCTCGTAGAGCGCGATCCCGTCCATGTTTATCGTCGCCCCGATTGGCACTATGAATCTCGAGACCTGCCGATCGACGCCCAGCTTGTCCAGGCATCTTATCGTCGTCGGCACCGTCGCTGTACTGAAAATGGGATGAAGAAAAATGCAAAATTTAATCACTCATAAATTGCCAGAAAATTTTAATCGATAAACGAGAATCTCTTACCTGGAAGAAGTGCCGAAGGCAGTGACGAGGGCCGGGCCGATTTTCACGAGGACCTTGTAGGGCGATCGTCGGCCGCTACAGACGAAGTAGATGAGCGGTAGGACGAAGAACGCCTGGATGAGCAGACCCGCGAAGACCGTTAACACGAAGATTCCCAATCGAGCGGCTTCCAGTCCACCGGATTCTTGGCTTCGCAGAATCTTGCTCGATATCAGGAAGGTTACGGCGATCGGCGCTGCCCTGTCGGCCGTAAAACGAAAAAACTTGTATATTGGACGATTTTTTTCTTCTCTTCACTTTTATGATGTGTAGAGGTAAGGTATATGGTAAGGAATTTTTTATGGGGCGTGAGTTGTAAAAGATTCGCGATCGGCTCGAGTGCAGGGTAATTCCCTTTTAGAGGGGATGAGAGAAGTCTTGGTATGTGCGTTGTCGAAATGTTGAAAATCGTACATTCTGCATCCTTTCTAAATCTATTCTTCGAATGCGATAAAAGAAAGGTGTACCATTGAATCGAAACGTTTAGGCTCATTCCTCTTTCGATAGAGAAAATAGATATCGCCGACATGGTACAAACAAAGTGTGCAAAAGCAGTAAACAAGTTTGAACGGTGCATACTTTATCACCCAATCTATGATGTTGGCGGTGGCCGCGGCAAGGCTGTGGAAGAAGGCCTGTAACGGCTGTTTCTGCTCGTCGGGCATCGTCCCGAGCGTCAGACCGAATACCAAACCGAAGAACACCAAACCGAGAACGTTCGTCCCCTGCCTGTACTCGTGCGATATTTCCATGTCATAGACCGAGATATCTGTACGGAATGACAATCGACGTGTGGTTATAACGGTATATATATATATCCTATATATACTTTGAGTGTCTTATATACGTTTACACTTTTGATGCGAAATTGTAATGCACACAGTTTGGCATCAGAAGCACTGATTTATACTACTAATCTCACGCACCCATTTTTTCGACCGTTGACACGTTCTTCGGCTGCGGCTTAACTAAAACAGTTTGATACTGGAATTTACGAAAAGAGTTGTAAGGACGAGATATGTTATTTTAATAATCGTATATTGTCAATGAAAATTCAAGTTTACCTGCGACAAGCAAGCCTGGACCAAATTTTCCGGCAGCAAATTTCTGAAGAAAAAAAAAACAAACACACAATAAATCGATTCGCTCTCATTATAAGCATTTAATTGTTCCGTTAGTATAGGACAAACTCGCGTCGAAAACGGAGGTCCAAAAACGGTATACCGATTCCGTGCTCGGACTGCAAAATCCGGTGAAAATTCCCCGTAATCGAGCTTGGCAGGTTACCTAATCAAGTCCAAAATCGTGTCCACCGTCACGAAGTTCACTTGCATTTCCGGCGAGACGTCCGTTCCGTTGGCCTCTTTGGCTCCCCATTCGCCCGGACGAATAGTCTGAGACAGAAGGACGCTGAGAATTATGCCGAGCGTCGTCGTCGTGATGTAATAGCATAACGCTTTTCTCCCGATGCTTCCTGTAAAATAAGACACGTTACGTTATTAAACATTCATTACAAATACACACGTGGCGAAGATCAAGTTGGAAGAATTATCCGAGAAGATCTGCGCATGGTATATATACACTTCGATTAGATTAAAATCTATAGCCTTATTATTATTGCGTCGACTTGTTTTATTTAAATCCACGATCACGATACGCGCACTTTCGGACGTCATAAGGCTTTATCTTCAGGATAAAAACGAAGAATTCGTAGAAACGCTGACGCAGGGCAAACGTCGACCCTATCGATAATCGGAAACGCAATAAGTATAACAACAACACTGCGTCGAATAACAATTTTTTTTTCACGTGTGTATAAAATTCAATTATCGAATTGCAAACTCGTACCTACCGGACTTGCCAAGGCTGGAACTCGAGCTCACGATACTCGTCATGACGAGAGGCAGGATGAGACAGTTGACGGTGCGCAGGAAAAGTTCTCCGGGAAATTGGAGGTACATCAGCTGTCGATCGGTCCAAGGCTGGTCTGTGCCGAACTTGAGGCTCAGGCCCAGAATGATTCCGCTGAGGATACCCAGAAATATCTGGATTGTGGGCCCGGGTCGCCACATGGCTTGTGTGTCGTATTTTGTTTTTTTTTCTTCGAATTTTCCTGGAAATGATGAAATATTTTCGTGACGAGAATCTGTTGGAAAAACTCAATGTTTATTAGGTTTTGATTTGAGCTTGAATTTGGAGCTACGAGGCTCGAGTGCTATATAGTATAGTTCTGATGAAAAATGAAATTACTATTATCTTATTTATTATTCGTGGATAAATGTTTTTGATAGGTTACAACAAATTTTTCGAATTTCTTAACGGTATAAACGTTAGTAGTTGGTCTGGCTTACAAGCTTATCACCCGAATCTTCAATACTTTTATCTTCGCAATAATAATATCCTCGAGAAATAATATTTTTTTACAGCAAAATGAACGAATAAACCAACACCATTTTATATATTTTAGAAAAGTTAATTCAGCTCGTTTATAAACACAATGAGCTTTGTATTTTTACACAAAACCTTTATAAGTTTTTATAAAATACTTTTATAAAAACAAAAACACATCCTCGCGTTCACTTTTTTCAATCAATAATTATTTCTCGGAAGCCTCGACCGCTCAAATCCGTACAAAACAAATTTTCGTCCTATTATTCTTATATGAATACATAATTATAATAAATATGATGATTACCAAGCCTTCACTATTTTCTGCAGGAAAGCGTCTACCAGTCAAAGCTACTGATCATTAACACACACTACTGGTAGCCGTAGATTCGTCATGCAGCACTTCCTAGACCTCGATGCAAAACGTGCGCGCAGCAAGGTGTGCGCTCCAGAGTCGCACTCGTAAGTGATCCAAGCGCAGGATGCAAGATTTGCTCTGACTATCGGCTCAATGAAATCACTTTTTTGCAGTCGTTTTTTTGCTCTTTTCAATCCGGATCTCGTTTCGCGCGACAACGCGAGAATCGTGCGCTAAGCTTGCTATTGTTGTGCGTGTGCGCTCGTGAAGACCGGCTGTGCTACTGTCTGCTCATTATCAGCGGCGAGATAGATTTTCTGATAAAAGGTGAGAAAGATGTAGATTGTTGTTGTTGGTATAGGTATGCCTAATAGCATTGGTCTGACAGCTGATGGTTTGCAAATATGTTAAATGCTTATCTTGACGTTGGCTTTCATTTTTACAATTCTGAAGAAATATTGCCAATTAGCTACTGGAATTTGTAGTCATGCCTTCAGAAAGAGCTGCACTGGTTGTGTCGCAGATGCTCTACTTATAAAAAATCGATGCATTATTATGTTGACAACAATTTATTCTATTGATTTTTTTTTCAATGCTTAAAATATTCACGATTAAAATTTCAATTATTCAGAATTAATTCTAATCATCTTTGAAATTATAGCAGTTTTGCATACAGCTTTAGTAGATACGTTCGCAGCACGGCCAGACCGTGTCGAGCCGTACTCGTACTGAGACTAGAATAAAATTAAGTGAACTTCAAACAAGTAAGGTTATAATTGGATGATTTCTTTAAAACTAAATTCTAGTGTCTCCTATTCGTTTATTTCCATAATTTTAAGTATTTTGTTTGGAATTGATTTCTTAAAATTTGTAAGATAAATTAAAATAATTAAATTAGCCAAATAATCACAAAATCATATAAGTTAGAAAAATTAATTTTTTATTGTGAAGCGATATTTCCTTTGAAGTTCTTTTCAAACACATTTGGTAAATAAAACGCGACATACTTAAATAAAATTTTCGCACATTTTGAGTAAAAGTCGCATTAAATAATTGTTAAAATCCAATTCAGATCGGACAGATATTTATTTTCCAGGCAGCTTCGGTATGTACATTAGTTATCACTAGCCACACATCAGGCAGTATATTTCCAATGGTTCTCTGGAGCAGTGTTATTGCATAACAAGTGTCCACAACTATCCTGGATAGATTGTAGATTAATTAGTGGAATGAAAAATTTGAGCGAGTTATCCATTTATTCGTAGATCCATTTCTCAGCCCAGGAAGCCCAGTCGATAACTCCGTCCTTCTTCGCCTTGTCGTCGCCGAACCACAGTTTGATTTCCTTGTTGGCGGACTCGACTGAGTCTGAGCCGTGGATGATGTTGCGGCCGACCTGGATGCAGAAATCGCCACGGATGGTGCCTGGAGCAGAGTCCTTGGGGTTGGTCTCACCAAGCATAACACGGCCGGTCTTGACGGCGTTAAGACCTTCCCAGACCTATAAAGATAAGATTATCAATGAACAATACACGTTTACTTGATCATATGTTTTTTTTATCAAATTTTTAATACGAAATATTAAATTAAGTCTAGCTTTAGGAAATACCAATTTCATTTTAAAGTTGCATACGGGTAAATGAAATAGTTAACTTTTTTTAATTGTATATTTAGGATCTAAATATCTATAATCGACTGTTGTATTGAAAAGGGATAAATTAAACCTAAAAACATGAAAATTTTCAATTTATGAATCAAAAAATGATGTTCAAATAAAATTTTCTTGATAAGTAGGAGAAAAAGAGCAACTCCTAGTGTCTCTCATATCCGAGTATTCAAAGGTCTTCTCATATCATTAATTCATTATATACATCCTTTTTTGTCATTTTGTTACATAATCAAGGTCAGCTGTTTTCTAAAGGCTTCTCTAGAGACAGTATCACTATGTGCAAATCTTTCTTCACTATACAGTCAGTGAATTGTCATTATAAGTGAAACAAATGCATGCTTACCATGGGTACAACGGGTCCAGAGCTCATGTATTTGACTAGACCAGGGAAGAATGGCCTGCCGGCAAGATCGGCATAGTGTTCCTTGAGGTGAGCCTCAGTGGGCTGAAAGAAATACAAATAGCATTAGTCAATCATTACAGCATATATATTGAAACAAATAGCACTATAAAAACAGATGGATGCTAGAACCACCATAAACACCATATACAGCTGCATCGAGAAATATTCAAAACCAATGGTTCCAGCTGCCCTTAAGAACAACAAACTTCAAAGTCAAACACTAGAACAGCGTCGATTATCAGTTACCAACGACGATTTATCTCCTTCTAATCTCACTTACACGAGAAAACCCATCCCTCAATTACACGCCCACAAATACAGACATAAAGCGGAGCTTTAAAAAAGCAGTTCTTATCACGAATTTTTAGCAAACCACGTGTCAACTGCACAATAAGAGCGAGTCGGCCGATGGCGGCATAGCGGCTGGGAGAGATATGACTTTACTTACCCAGACCATCTTCATGGCGACGAGCTTGAAGCCCTTGTCCTCGAAACGCTGGATGATCTTGCCGACGAGTCCACGCTGGACACCGTCGGGCTTGACCATGATGAAGGTACGCTCCTTGTTGTCGGTCATGATTGCGGGTGAAGATGTGGCGGCGTCTGTACGATCTGAAGAGGAGACGACGAGTGGATGGTGGCCTGCGAGAAACACCGGCGAAACGCGTGCGGGAAGCGGAAGACGGTTCGCGCCGCGAGTTGCGCGGAGGCTCGCGGTGTGTGATAACGCGCAGTGGGAGGGATTCTGTGATACCGACTGTGCGAGGCGACTAGAGAGCGCGAGATTTGAATTCTTTTCAGACATTCGTGGTAAAGCCTTTATACAAGTTTTGTTGCTGATATATAAGAGGGTATGATAATTTTACTGGAGTGTTTAGTTGAATTTTAGATTTCATTCTCCGAAAACCTGTGAATCGTTGGGCTCAAAATAATTTTAAGGCAACATGCACTATTATAAGGATTAACTCACGTAGGAATCGTCCTTCCACGCTATTTACGTATTTTGAAATTTCCACAAAAGTTTCTCTGTAGCAAATATTGCAATATTGAACATGCGCAGTATATACGTTTACGGCATACGTTACAGGTATGCTCGTGCGATATATAGTTCCTTCCACATTTGAACAGATGGCGGAGTAGTTTGCCGCTAAAAATTCCAGACTTTCTGCGTTTTGGCGGGCGAACGTAGGTTCAGACGCTGAGCATCAGCCGCGCATGTAGAAGGATATCGTAACGTTACAAGATCGGCCTAGCTGACTTAAAATTGCGTTTTCGCGAGTATTTCTTTAGATTAAACGAAGAAAAATGGTAGCCAAGGGAAAGATGTACGTGCTGAAGCGCAGTAAGTTGTAGAAGATTTTTTCACCCGTTTTTATAGCGCCTAAAATTCGTCTGACTCATCTTGACTTTTCCGCGAGTTGATTCTAGTGTCAATAACGGCCATCTGATTCTATTTAAAGTATCAAATTTTCGATTTGTTTTTTGTGAGGCGTGTTGCTTCAAATATCGCAACGTTATATTTAAAACGATGTAATCATTAGAATACGGTACGCATAGACAATTTTGATAGATTCGCGATAAATAACTGTTAGAAGCTCAAAAAATCAAAACAAAAGGACGACGGTGAAAGGAAAGGTTCGGATGCAACACGTTTTTGCCTATAGAGTTTTCGGAGGTCACGCTTCTCGCGCCTCTCAACGAAAACGTAAACGCGTGCTCATCAAAATCACGTATACTCGATTCTCCAACAATGACAGATGCTAATTTCTTTCTAAAGTCGCTCTAAAAGCGTCAAGTTTAGGTTATGTCAAGAATATACAGCGTGCGATCGATTCTTCAAGCCCCGTTTATACCTGACTCCACAAGTCTACGCTTTATATCGTGCGAAGAAAGTCCGTTTGTATTCTCTGCGGAAATTCAAACCTACGACTCCGGTTTTAAAAACACGCCGATTTTACACATGGTTTTAACGTAAAAAGAACTGTTACAGAGATATTTCATAAGTATAATCGTTCTCTCATCGGCAATGCTGCATTGTGCTTCGCACACTTCCTGACTCCCCCACCAATTTCCACTCGTACACTGAGAGACTTTCGGCGTAACGGCTATATCGTAACAGGAGCAACCGAAGCGCTGCAAATCGGAGTAGTGGCTACTCCGATTCGGCGCAAAAACTCGACACAGCTAAATGTCGTATAAAGCATAAATTCGGGTGTATCGAATATATTGATGATAGAATTGTTGGAAATTGTTGCTTAAACAACGTCAAAAAGCTGAAGCATTAACATTTTAACCATTTCTAACAAAACAAAAGAGATTATCGTAAGAGATATTCGTTTATAGCTCATGAGAGCGTTTTGAGGTTATGTCGTCTGCTAAACAGGGCTGCGACCAGGTGGAGCCGCTGCTTCACTCTTTGGCGCGTTAGCTGCGCCGAATCGGAGTAGCTGTTACTCCGATTGCAAGAGTAGCGCCTACTACCACATTTTGAGGTACCACTACACTTGCAGGAGTAGCAGCTACACCAAAAGTCTCTCAGTGTACGTTATAAATATAAGTCGGTATACATGCGAGAACTGATGAAACCATCGCGATTAGATAGCAAGTAAACAAGCACACGCCTGTTTCGCGATATTAACCAGTTACTTGGTATCAAAATAATCATTCATCGATGTTTTCACCCTTATAGGGTTTCGTCTGTTTGTTTACCGGATGTCCCTTAAAACCTAACTTTTGCTAGTATTTTTGACTTAGAAGTTGCGGATGAACAGATCGTTGCGAATAACTCACGATTAACGTTAAATTTAAGAACATAGCAAGATGTCGGCCCCTATATCGTACTTTTTTTTCTCTCTAACGGACACCGACACCGGGCTTCGCCTCTGAACCGCCTTCCATTATGCCTATCCTCGTATGCTGCCGAAGTAGACAGCTGCGCGCGTCTATATATACGGCATCCGCGTGTGCTCCGGAACTTTTCAAAGGAAGCTAAACTTGTTGAGACCGCTTCGGTACAAACGGTTGGATAGAATGCGACGGTACCGCCATGACTGATTATTCTGTTTTTTTAATTTTTCGTTACATTCTTTTTTTATATATTTTTTAAAATTAATTAAAATACCTTTCGATTGTTAAATTATTGTAATTTTTTTTTTACAAATCAAACATTTACATATTTCTTCAGTTGAGAAGGTATTTATTATGTTATTCTTGATTGTTCATTAGTACCTTTTTGTTTAAGATGGACGGAAGGAGGAGGTTCATTTCGACAAAATTACTTCCAGAATTCAAAAGTTATGCTATGGCTTGGACATGGAATATGTCGATCCAGTAAGTATATTTTTATCACTGCATTTTGTATTTGAGCAAATATGAAATGAGCTGTTTTTTATTTTCAAAGAATTATCAAGAGATTATTGAAAAGATATTTGATTTCCTTATAAGTACTCACAATCAAGACCAGGTAATCATATGATATTTCTTTTTTACAGACTGCCATTACATTCCGAGTTATCAATGGTCTGTATTCCGGTGTCACAACAGTGGAACTTGATAACCTGGCTGCAGAGACTGCTGCCACGATGACAACCAAGCATGCGGATTATGCTATTCTAGCAGCCAGGATAGCAGTATCCAATTTACACAAAGAAACCAAGAAAGTATTCAGCGGTAAATATATTTCATTGAAAATTTTAAAATATGTTTGAGTAATTAATTAGCTGAAGCTTATGTTTGCTTATGATATTCTGTACAGAGGTGATGTCAGATCTACACTTTGTGATTGATCCCATCACCAAAGAGCAAAGACCTATGATAAGTGAGGAATACCACAACATCATTCAGACACACAAGGATAAGCTGAATTCTGCCATCATCTATGATAGAGATTTTGGATACAATTACTTTGGATTTAAGACTTTGGAGAGAAGTTATTTGATGAAGATCAATAAAAAGGTAGTTGAACGTCCACAGCACATGCTCATGAGAGTTGCTGTAGCTATTCACAAAGATGATCTCGAGAAAGTTATTGAGACTTACAACTATATGTCTGAGCGTTATTTTACCCACGCATCGCCTACGCTTTTTTCGGCTTGTACTTTACGTCAGCAAATGTCCAGGTACTTTTCTTTGCTAACAATCTTTGGATAATAATAATTTAGTAAACAATTTTTATGTACTTTCTTATTTCAGTTGTTTCCTTCTTACAATGACTGAAGACAGTATTGAAGGAATTTATGATACACTGAAGAGATGTGCTTTAGTCAGCAAATCTGCTGGTGGCATTGGTTTGAGTGTTCACACTATAAGAGCCACTGGTACTCGAATTTCTGGCACAAACGGCGTATCTAATGGTTTAGTTCCTATGATTAGGGTATACAACAACACTGCGCGTTACGTCGATCAAGGTGGAAACAAGAGACCTGGAGCGTTTGCCATGTATTTGGAACCGTGGCATGCTGACATCTTCGAATTTCTCGATCTCAAAAAGAACACAGGTAAAGAAGAAAACAGAGCGAGAGACCTTTTCTATGCTTTATGGATCCCGGACTTGTTCATGAAGAGAGTTCTTGAGGACACAAAATGGAGTTTAATGTGTCCACATGAATGTCCTGGATTGCCTGATGTTTGGGGAGAGGAATTTGATAAATTATACATAAAGTATGATTTGTTTGCTGCAAATTTACTTGTAAATAAAAAAGTACATTTTTAAAAATAATTTACTTTCTAGGTATGAGGAAGAGAAACGCTACAAGCGACAAATTGATGCCCGAGAATTGTGGACTGCGATTTTAATGTCTCAAGTTGAAACTGGAACGCCTTACATGTTATACAAAGATCACTGTAATCGCAAATCCAATCAACAAAACCTTGGTACTATCAGAAGCAGTAATTTATGCACGGAAGTTGTGCAGTATTCTTCTCCAGACGAAGTAGCCGTGTGCAATTTAGCATCTATTGCCGTTAATATGTTTGTAAATACCAGTAAAAAAACGTACGATTTTGCAAAACTTAAGGAAGTCGTAAAAGTCACAACAAGAAATTTGGATAAAATTATTGACCTAAATTACTACCCCATCCCAGAAGCAGAAAGGTCCAACACGAGGCACAGGCCCATTGGTATGTACTGTTACTAAAATAAATCTCAAAATAATAACTTCAATTATATAAAAATAAATTTCGATGATTGTTTTTTTTATAGGCATTGGTATTCAGGGTTTGGCTGATGCCTTTTTATTAATGCGCTATCCATTTGAAAGTGAAGAGGCTCAATTATTGAACACCCAAATTTTCGAGACTTTGTATTATGGTGCTTTAGAAGCTAGTTGTGAAATAGCTAAAGAAAAGGGGACATACTCGACTTATGCAGGTTCGCCCGTTAGCAAAGGCGTAAGTTGCTATTAATATTTTATTTTCAATAATTCAGATACCAGATTACTTTAATTTCATAATGTCAATTGTTAGATTTTACAATACGACATGTGGAATGTAACACCAACCAGTCTCTGGGACTGGACTGCCCTGAAAGCTAAAATTGCAGAACATGGCGTTCGCAATTCTTTGTTACTTGCTCCAATGCCAACAGCTTCGACCGCACAAATTTTGGGCAACAATGAATCGATAGAGCCCTACACAAGCAACATTTACACCAGGCGTGTTCTTTCTGGAGAATTCCAGGTCGTAAATCCTCATTTGTTGAAAGACTTGACAGACAGGGATCTGTGGGACGAGGAGATGAAGAATGAAATAATCGCAAACAACGGTTCGGTTCAGAACGTTGCAAGGATTCCGGATGAATTGAAGAAACTGTACAAAACAGTCTGGGAGATTTCGCAAAAGACCATTTTGAAAATGGCTGCGGATCGAGGTGCCTTCATTGATCAGTCTCAGTCTCTAAATGTACACATAGCTCAACCAACAACGGAAAAGCTCACATCGATGCACTTCTACGGCTGGCGAGCGGTTAGTATTTTAACTTTTTTAAAACCAAGTACTCAGCGATATGATCAATAATTAATAAGCATTTTTCGTTGTATTTTAGGGTCTAAAAACCGGTATGTACTATTTAAGAACGAAGCCTGCCGCAAACGCACTGCAGTTCACCGTCGATAAATCGAAATTTAAAATCCAAACGCCTTTGAAGAATGGTAGCGCGGACAAGAACGGTTCAATGACACAAGAAGAGGAAGAAGAGGCAATGTTGGTCTGCTCGCGGGAAAATGGTGATGCTTGCATGATGTGCAGTGCGTAAATTCTATCATTATTTTACATTTTGCAATTAAATCGTGAAGCTTCATAATTTTTTAGTTTTTAAGTCAAAAGGAATATAAAATTTATTTGTAAACGTCTAGAATATCTGAAATTAATTTATATTGTTTATGTGCAACATTGACAAATTTTAACGTGTAGCCTGTAAGTTAGATTATTATGAGAATGCCAGTAACTGGCTTGTGGTTCATTTTTATTTTATCCACATATTCCCAACTTCATTTTGCTGAATCAAAGACAAGAAGTGAATTTTGTACATAGTTATAGAGATAAATAATACAAAACTGTTTTTAAGATTTTTTAAAATGAATAAAAATCATTGACAAAATAGCCAATTTTGTTTGTTTACACACATATCGTTGGTCGATATCATTCACTAGCTCGAAAAACTCCTTCAACAGATGACGCCTCCATCACCAGCTGCCGTTGCGCCACACGACCAATATACGAAATTCCTTGGCGTGAAATGCCTGTGCCTATATACATTCCGAGCGTCTTATCTGCACATTATAATCTCGTCATTCAATATCTTACTTAGGTCACCTGTGCATAACTTACGAGTCAAGATTTAGAAAAATTTCGCGAACGAAAGCCTAGAAACTCGTGTTCTTTTTTCAAAGCCACTCGGCTTTCTAATAAGTCTCTCCATGACTTTGCGAAAAAAGAACGAGCGCTGAAAAGCCAGCGGAGAAAAGTGAGAGAGAGAGAGAGACGAAGGAACTTGTCTTGCGGTAAAAAGGAGAAGCAGAATAAGTGAGAGTGTATAGGTAGCGCAAGCGCGTGGTGTCAAGCCACTTCTACACAGACGTGCGTTTCGGAGCAATACACCGAAATGTGTCGATGTCGATCAACGTGAAATTTTTCAATGGTTTGAAAATCACGCTTTGATCGACTTGAAACGAATCTTTCACATTAATTAATCAATAAACATTTATCTTATCTCATAATATGGAAAAAGCTTCTTGATTCTTCCTTGTAGATACTTGTTGTTTTATTTTAATCATGCTTTATTATTCTTTATTAATTCATCCCATCGCAATCATATTGAAGCTCTAAATCGATCGTCAGTAGAACCGAACTCACAAACACTTCTCGAAAAGGAACAAAATACGAACGTAAGCTCCACGAAAGCTCGCTCTCCAGCATAAACCGCACAAAAAGCTCCGAAGCCGATGGGAACGAAACCTACCTTACCGACCCCACCTCCTCCCGCATATGTAGAACCAGCCTCTGTTCACTCTATATCAATTCCTCTCCTCTTTCTCCCCCACCCCACATAGACACATACACGTGTACTCACGCACACACATATCGTCAGCCGTGTGCTGTCCGTCGTCGCTTGTTGGCGGTGCCGTCCCTCCTCGGACTGCTCGGCGGGATTTCCATGATGGCGGACGTAGTGCTGCAGTCGAACCGATAATAGTGATATATTTTCGCAGTACAGAACCGTGTGCCTTCCCTAGATTATACACAGAGACGAAATTTCGATAGACGTTCGCGAGGAGCTCGCACTTCGCGCGTCTTCGTATCTAACTGTGTGTGCGTGTGATCGTTTCGTAGTAATACCAGGTGCAGCACACGCGTTCTCAGGTGGATGAGAATTCACGAGTTCGCTGTACATGTATAAGTATATATCTGTATAGAATATAAGCAAGTAGGCAAGCAGTACCAGTAGTAGCCCTGCGTAAACACGAGTGCGACGACGAGCGAGAGAGAGAGAGAGAGAGAGAGAGAGAGAGCAGCGCATGATGCAGACGCAACAGCCTCAGCAGCATAACCACCAGCAGATCGTCGCCGGATCGAGCGTGATCCTGAAGATGAACGAGACCGTCGTGCAGCAGCTGTCCACCGTCGGTGAGTGTTATATACATGGATATACCTATATGCGCGCGTACATACATAACCGCGTGTGCGCGCGCTGCCGATCGCGTGGGATCGGAGAGATATTATCTCAATCTCTCATACTACTTATACTCTTGATTCACTCTCGTGTGTTGTGACATTGAGCGCGTGGTATTTTTCCGGTCAAGACTGCGCGATATGCCTATCTTTTTACTTCTCTTTCTCTCTCTCTCTCTCCTCGCGGGTCGATGGGAGAGTTCGTTTATTATTCAAAATTACGGCGAACTGGCTTTAGAATCGATATATAGCGCACATAACACACGAGAGGGAAATGAACTACAGTAGGTATACCTACTTACACTAAGTATATAAGTGGAAAAGGACGAGTATGCCAGACGCGAGTTGCGCAACTATAGATCGAAATTCGCGCAGCTCTCTTTATCGTCGAGCTCGAAAAGCTGAGCGCACGGAGAATAAGGTTAGGAAGTCGACTCTGTTGTATCTCTTCTCGCAAAACTATATATACGTTATACGGCTCTCCGTGCACACGATCCTTTCGAATTTCCACGAGACGAGTGCACGCCGTTAGTCTTTCTCTCTCACTGCTACATAGTACATACCTATATAGGTATACAATACATGCAACTAGAAAGTCGCAGTCATTCTTTGGTGTATATAACATATACGAGACGATATAAAACATGCAAATAGAGGAGGAGGGGACAGGGCAGTAGCAGCATCAGCATCAGCACGTTTTCATTGATCGGTGCGCGCAAGTTTTCGCGAGATTGTGCGCGCGTGCCACTTTCGATCCGCAGCAGCAGAGGAGAGCAGCATTGTGTGTTGTCGTGCGCGTCGTGGATTATCCAAAACGACGAGTGACAGCTGCTTATGTGGTGCAGACGAGGGCGGAGCTGTTGCCCCCATGGCCGAGAAGCCTCCTCGTGGTATGGATAATACTCGTCTATAGTCAGTCTCGCTTTCGATTGTTTCTGTCTCTGTTTTTTATATGTATGGCTTTTGGAAGAGACAACCTGACAACTTTGCTGCTGCTGCTTTGCTATTACGTTAGGGGCTGATCCTGTCCGTACGTTTCTACTCAAGGGATGTGGCTCATCGTGTGTGTGTGTGTGTCTTGTCGTGACCTTGAGCTTGGCTTGTTTTTTTATGTTGACTCTCATCGTCGTCTTCGTCGTCGTCGTCGTTGTTGTCAGTCTGTGCTGATATCTGCTTGTTTATGCAAATTCATTCGCGTCGCATGATGTGTCGGATTTACGCAATTCGAGGCTTTGGCTGAATCGTCTCGGAAAAAGGCAATCGATGCTGCTATACTTTTCTGAGAAACTTTCTCGCTGCGTGTGTGTATATGCGCTAGAAGGCGATTAACCTAACCTCAAAACTCCGCGTGTGAATCAGCCGTTTCACGGCTCGCTGTAAATATTAAGCTAGGGTGCGATTATTCTGTCATTCTTCGTCGAGTCTGGCCTGATTCGCTGCTGTCTCTCGGCGCTGTTTCGAAAAACATCGATCTTTCAAGTGCTCGACAGTGACGTCCGCGAAAATACACGTATATTCGGATACACATATATACTGTACATCGTCGATTGCATTATATACATGTATATGAGCAATGGACTTTTCCGAGTGCAGGAAAAATTTTCCACCTCGCGCGCTCTCTCTCTCTCTCTCTCTCTCTCTCTCTCTCTCCGAAGTATTTTTAAATAGACGAGAAATTGGAATCGTCGTTTGGCAAAACGTTGAAAATGTAATAAGCGCGTTTTACGCTGTCAGATATGTATATGTATGTACACATAAGGGCGGAAACGACGAACGATATACACACTCGCTGTGTATATATACGGACACGTGCTCGCGGCGACTTTGCTCTTTTTTTTCCTCGCGACGAGAGTAATATATATAGGTATACACGGCATATTTATGTACCATAGCGCGTATTTTCGTAACGTGGAAAGTTTTTCGTCTTTTTCGAACACGAGCTTTTATAAATATAAAACATCGTTCGACTCGACGCATGACGAATTCGCGAATATGTTATCGACGACACTGCGTGTTCTAGGCATTGATAATTATAAAAAATTAGCATCGACTCTTAATTATTCGATACCATTCCGATGGGAATTTTTTTGCCGATTGGGAAAAACGATCGTCATAAAAAATAAGCAATAACATTTTCAAAGATACATACACTGTACCGAGCGACAACAAAACAAGACATCGATTACGATAAAAGTCAGGCGTTATACACTTTTCAGTATAATACACACAAGCAGATATCGCGCGAAAAAATTCTAGAATAATAATCGAGTCTTATATACTTAAGCATCAGCAATCGCTCACCGAAAATATGAGGAAAACGCTGCAGCACATGCTTCCTCTCCGCGATAAAAAAAGAGCGCTTCCCGAAGGTCATATTATAGCTCGAGAGATTGTCTCTCCGATGCTCGATGTGTATATATGCTCCGATTTCGTGCGAAATTTTCGCCGAGATTTATGGACTGTTATTCCTGGGCTTGGATTATACACCATTGTTCTGTTGCTTCGAATTCGAAAATCATTAGAGCGATAAATCCGCTACGCTCGTTTCGCGCTCTCGAGGTCTGGTACTTATATATTTATAGAAAATATTTCGCGCTGATTCATGCGCCGTCTCGCGCGCGCTACAGCGATTCATTCGATATCCGAAGATTTTCACTATAGCCTTTAACGTATATATAGAAACAACAAATTCGTTTTGATTTTTGAACAATATGTAAGTATAACATCATCGTCGAAATTTGTTCTTGTTGCGACAGTAGTGACTATAATTATAATATCTGACGAGACGATCGTACAAACTCTTGGACGATGAGTTTAATTAATACGATCGAGACGTAAAGGAGAAGCCGCTGTAATACTCGAGTCGATATAATCGGAGAACGATAAAGGCGGAATATCGGATGCCGAATTCGCCGCGGCGCAAAAAGATTGAATATGGAGAAAAAATGAAGGATACGAGATGATGAATCAAAGGCGTGTATCATCGAGTATAGAGTAAAACTTTCCAGCGAAACTTTCCGGTGATGCTTGGAACTTCTGTTACTAACGGTATGATACAATTATTATGATTAAGTAGTAGGAGAATTGTATTAACATTGGTGCACGTGTTAATAAATTTGTCATCGTTGCCGTACTCGCATAATAACGTCGTTGGCTATACCTATATTTGCACTTTCGAAACATTGTAGGCGTACCAAGAGGTGAACGTGGGAGTGAGTATTATTAATCCATAGTTCGAGGGCTTGCACCTGCGTATAGCAAAGAAAAGAAGTGTATTTTTTGCATGCCATACATACTTTTCCAACGTTCTGGGAAAAATAATTAATATATGCAAAATTAGCCGAACCACATAAAGACTTATTGCGTGAATATTACATATACACTTACGGTGAATTATTTATATGACAATAAAGCTTCTAATACAACCAAATACAAAAGGATCGCGTGTGGATAATCGAGGGAGTATAGTGTAGAAAATAAATATCGGAAAATGTAAAACCGAAGCGACTATTTATGTATAACGTTCAATTTATTCGGTTCTTTGGTCGTTTCGTTATAAAGCACACAACCCCTTCTGGCTTATTCTCAAACTGTTTTTTAACGTGAACAAATATTGGCACATTGTATGCAAATTGTTTTGGCCAGCAGCTCGAGAAACTTTTTAATTATTAAGATGACAAGTCAGAAAGCGTCTCGAGAAATTATATACTTCATTTTCGGAGCACAGCAGCAGCGACAGCAGTTCGTAAACTTCAAGCGGAAACAATTAGAATAATGAAACTTGAAAAACAACTTCGGCAAAATATAACTAATTACGAAACAAACTCGACAAAAGTTAAGGCCTCCGCATAGCGTGTCAAGTGTATTTGGAGTGGAGAGCACATATCAGAGTTCGCGCAACGACGCTGGAATGACGTCATGCGGAAATGGCGCGCAAACGAGTGATTTTCAAACGCTTCTACAGACTTCGAGCGGAGATTGCGGATGAACGTTAAAATTATTAATTAAAAATAGACGAGGATGGATCTCATAAAAACAGTTATTATTAAGTTATCGGTGTATGGATTGTTAGTCGAATAACGACCTTTTTCAAGGTTTTACTGAAAATCCTATCAGCCGCAATAAAAAGTATAAGCTTTTATCACGCGTTCAATTACGAAGCTACTCTATCCACATTGCACTGCAGTAAAACTTTTCTTACCTATATGCACACACACACACATAGCATTGTATAAAGGATGCGGCAATTTGAATATTACATAAATCCGAGTCACATTTGCGGACTATATCTAGCCGTGACGTCAGGAAAGAACTATTTATACCTAATTAGCCGCAGCACTGAAACTCCTTGAAACCAGACTAATCCCCTTCGAAAGTTTTTCAAGAGCTTCGTTCACAGAAAATTCTACCGCAGAGACTACATATACCGCACCTGAACCACCGCTCGTCGGATGGAAGCGCGCCCAGCACGGCAAAGACAAATAAATTTTCTATTATTGTACCCATAGTTCGAGGGAGACTCATCGAGCGGGTGTCTAAACTCGAAGGACGAGCATAGCTTATCGTCTAATTTTTTATTAAAACCAATAGCTCAGTTCGGAAAAATTCAAAGGGATTAAGTTCCTCCGGTGAATTTCTAGCCGTATAATACGGGTCCTCCTCTTTGTGTAATCCAGCCGTCGTGTTCGGGGTCGCTTCTATCTCTTTTAAAAAGCGCGTTGTGAGCGTACCTTTCCCCGCATCGTGTATCTGCGACGTCTATTCTATGCTGTGTGCGGCTCTTCTCTCCTCTGCTGCTGCTGCTGCTGCTGCTGCTGTATAAGGCCGTTTTACGCTGCGACGTGTATAGCATTGATTTTGTTGCTCGCTCGGTGCGGCTTTATCTGTTATAATTGTAGCGTACATTATATTGATTAGGACATTTTGGTATTTGAATTGATGGATTGCTCGAATATTTGGCAAGATTTTTTTTTCAAGCGCTGGTGATGATGGTTCAGTGATAAAAGTTTGCCGTGATCAGATAAGGATATCGATTCGCGGCAACGTAATGTGCATAACATATTGCGTAGTTATGCGAACGTGTTTTAAAATTCGTTCGAGCGTCGAGCGATTCAAAACGAAAAGGTATATACATACGGTCGTGAGCTTCGGAAAAAAATCAAAACATTCGGTCAGTCGGCGGCTCTTCATAGATATAGCCGTCTAGAAAGTTCTATACGTGTGTTTCGGGCGAACCGTATACTAACTGTATTTTCAAAACAGCGAAGTTCGCACACTGACTCGGTTCATGGATCGTCGATGCGACAATTTTTCCGCTGCCAATCATACGCGTACAAGTGCCTAACGATCGAAATAGAACCGATAGCTGTACCACAATATACAATTATACCTACATCAACAGGAAAGTTCTTTCTCCAAAAAAATTTTCGTCAACAAAAAAAACCTACGCCGGCCGTATATAATACGTATCCGCGTAGTCTCCAAAGCGTAACCGGGGCTTCTCGGCGCGACAGTCTGTCTCCGTCGCACTCGCACGGCGCCGCGACACCAGAGCCGATGGAATATTCCACTGGCTCTCCATCTGCGCCCAGCCCGGCAGTGCGACGGAGAAAGAAAATGAACGCGAGAGAGCCCCGAGCAGAAGTTAAAGCGAGTGGGGCAGCCCTTCGTTTTGTGTCCTGCTGCTGCTTCTAAGCCAGTGCCGTAAGATCGTGGGAGTGTCGCCCCTCTCGCTTTTTGGGATTAAATTTTCGAGGGGATAGCAATAATGGCTCTGGAGGAATTTTCGGGATAGAGAGAAATTGGTGTTTTTTTTTTCTGCTGGGGAAGGGAGTTGCGAAAAAATTGAAGTGGTAGCTTTCGGGTTTTAATTAAATTTGTTGGAAGTTGGTAGGAGGGCTAATTGGGTTTTTTTTTTTTTAAAAAAGCCTTTCTGGAAAATTCCCAGTTGCTTGTTCGAACACTGCAGAGTAGCTAGTACATCAAAGCTCTGGATCAGCGTACCTAGAAACCGTATTTTTTAGCAGGCCATCAGAAGATCAAAGATAGCGGTTTTAGGGCTTAAAAAAATTATTTTCACTTTCAGTAATACGCAATTTTGCATCGAAATTCAGTCGGCAAATGCGTCGAGCAGATGTATAACAATCATGTAGCACAGCACCGACTCTTAAAATATTGACGAGACTCGAATCGAGACTCGCAGCATAAGCACTGAAACTGACGCGAAATCAAAATAATCATCGATCCCCGGTAATTCGAAAGCACAGCGACCCTCCCGCATGCATCATTCAAATACCATCGATCGTTCGTCTCTACCACGTTTTTTCGAATAAAATACAGTATCACTCATGCGCCGTTAAAATATTTAACATATAAGTGTCTTCCCACAGGCTGCATTATCGACTCGAGTAAATAGTTTCCCCGACACGAGAGAGACGTCGACGGCGAAGAAAGAAAGAGAGCGGAAATTTTTCTATAGCCTCCTCTGCCGTATACTATATACGCTTGTCTGCATGGGAGGGGGGGGGGGAATAAAGGAAAGGCCGCGTCTATGGGTTCTCCCTTTTCGCTATGCAGCGCGTGGAAAAAACCCATTGCTATCGGTACAGTACACTCGCATATATAGCTAAGAGAGTTTTCAAGGGAAGACACTATGCGCGAAATTATGTCACGTCGCCGCAGTGAATTTTCCCCTCGAATATGCGAGAGAGAGAGAGAGAGACGACTGATGTATGTTTTTGTTTTCGGAATATATCGTTCGTGCATTAGGGACGCTAGAGGACATAGCGTCGCGGGCGTTACGAAAATGTCTGTTGTTGATTAATCGAGGTCGATAAGGACGATCTCGCGTGTAACTCGGGGGTTTCGTTATTTTTTCCCGGCGTATAATTAGCCTTGTATTTTTCGTGCGAAGGTTTTTACCTGGTGGTTGTTTTTGTTCCGAGAACGCTCTCCGCTCGTTAAATTTACTCGTTAATTTCTCCGCGGCGTTTGTTCGAAAATATTTTGTGTCGAATAAGTTCGCAAAATTTCGGCGCGTTTTTTTCCTACATATGAGCGACGCTCCAAGCGTAAATAGCACGAGAATTCGAAAGGAGAAATTCTTCCTAAAACCGCGTCTTGGCTCATTATACTTTCCAAGCGCATACGCTATGTTTTCGTCGATTCACTTGCGGCGGAAGTGTATAGCTCTCTTGTCGTAGTGCTGGAGGAAAAATTTTGCAAACCAAACTTCATTATAAGCTGCGCTAATTTTCAAACAGGAAGAACTCGATACGTTGATTCACCTATTTAACGCCTTTATCGGTAACAGTCAGACCACAGCTGATAACTTAGTATAAAAAAGTTAATATACACATAAACATATAGTGCGTAATAGCTCGCGGAAAAATTGACGTTTGCGTCAGTGTATACAACGATGAAAAAGATTCCCATTGACGATCTCGCGCTACTCGCTGCAACGTGTATCATGTACAATGCAAAAAATTCGCATGGCTTTATTAATTTCTCATTCGCGCTATCTTACGCAATGAAATTGCGCCACGCAGCTGACAAATTGAAATTCAAATCGAGCCCGTCGTCGGACGAGAGGGACTAATTTTGATGATTCAATTAAGAGTAAGTATATGCATTGCACTCACCATCTCGACAAAAACTATAGCCCCTCAAACCAACCGCGCGTAAATCCACAACTCACGTGTGTGTGTAAATGCTATACCTACTACACATACACAAGCGTGAGGCAGATGTGCGCGCAAGAAAATCAAATTAGCCGCACGTATAGAGACTCGGCCAAGGTTTTTAGCTTTTCAGCCTCGCTCGCGGTCAATCAATAGGTCGCCGTCGTCGTCGCAATTTTCGTATAATACGCCTTAGAGTATACACAGGAGGAATGTTTTTTTTTGCCCGAGTTTCGCTCGACACGTGTTATGACGAAGGAGGAACTGCTGGTACGTTGAGTGGCTACGAGAATAAAGGCGAGAATGTGGATCGGATTAATTACCTCGTGGCTCGCTTATCGGGGAGGAGATGCGCTGATCGGAGATACGAAGGCGGGTGTCGCGTCGGATTATATTTTTATGCGGATTATATATGGGCGAGTTTTTGAGGTCTTGGCTTGTTATTTTTGTCACGTTTTCAATTTCGTTCGGCTGATACTGTACTAACGCTGAACAAAGAAAATTGAAGAGAATTTGTTTTGAAAACAAGCCAGTATTGAAGTATATAGTGGTTTCCATATAATTCACATAATAATAGGCATACTTCCAAGCGATCGTACAACAATTGCGTAAAAAGCTTGAGGGTCAAAGTGACATACACACACAATTATTCACCGGTTAATTGTTTCGTCGACTAGTTCATAACTTTGATCGCTAATTCGCGACGACGATCCATCAATCTATACACCCCTTTATTTTTGGGCTCGAACATAGTCAATTAGACGATCTTCTGAATTATACGCTAAATTCTCGCGATAAAACCGATAGGTTCGTGATAAATTCAGCTGATGCGACAATTATTTAGTCACTGACTCGTGAGATTATTTCGGGGCGAGACACATCGAGTTTATACGTTAACGTTTCAAAAGTGTGTAATGTCAACAACAATATTTTTCTTCGTGTTCTATAAATGTTTTCGTTATCCGCGAGCGAGAGAGAAAGAGAGAGAGAGAGAGAGAGAGAGAGAGAGAGAGAGAGAGAGAGAGA
>QLSS01000008.1:2874184-2921429 GCA_024372645.1 Trichomalopsis sarcophagae
AGAGAGAGAGAGAGAGAGAGAGAGAGAGAGAGAGAGAGAGAGAGAGAAATCGTTATCGAAGGTGGCCGGTGAAAAAAATGTTGTTTGAATCGAGACTTCAGTTTCGTATTTGAAATGCAATTTGACAGAGTGTCAGCTGGCGTATGTACACAATAGAAAGAAGACTGCTGAGGTCCGAAATGCTATGATCGTCGAACCCTTGCGCGTTTGCATAATATCCTATATAATCCTTTTGCCCACCCCGAGTAGTAACGATTCGCGTGAAAAAGTGGTCATACTTCCGGACATCTATAGTCTACTAGACCCTCCTTTGCATATTATGAAACTTTGTCGAATTGTCGTAATTAATATAAGCATTGAAAATTAGCATTCGAAATCGAAATTATATCGAGTACTTGGCTCATCCCTTCACTTCAATTTCATATATAATTGCCATACTTTTAAAATTCATTAATCCATAACGAAAAAAAGCGAACAACTGGAATCGTTAGAAAACTGAGAATCGTAACGATCGTCCAAAGCCAGCGATCAACCCGATCACTTCTAATTCTCACCGCCACCGTCATCAGCTGCCTCTCGCCACACGCAACCCCCTGCTTCATCTGAGAAGCGCAAAAATTCGCGAGCTCGACCCTCTCTCTCTCTCTTTCTCTCTGTATTCGCGAATCAATTAAAAGCCCAGCTCTCTCCCCTTCCCCCTTGGAGGAAAAAACTCGCTGCCGCCGCGGCGACCCTATACCCACCATATACCGGCGGTATACAGGCACTAGGCAGAGAGCTAGCTACAAGGGGGTACCAGTTTCCGCAACCTCCGTTCCTGCTCTTTTTCCCCTTCAAACTCGCCACACCACACATCGCAGGCCTTCTATCTCACTCGCTCTCTCGCGCCGTCGGCGCTTTCTCTGATCTGTGCGTTCTATAGCTACATGTATATATATCCACAGAGCGTAGCAGCTATAGCCGCTCCCCTCCGCGCCTTTTCGCTCCCTCTTGCCGAATATCCGCGCGCGCGGCGCCGCCGCCGATACACACCGCATCCAGGCTCTCTCTGCTCCTGCGGGACCTTCTCGTTAGTGTGAGACTCGCCGCCGTCGACTGTCTGCAGTCGAGCTGTTCTCTTTTATATATACGCTGTGTTTGCTCCCTGCCATCGGCGATATATACCAGTGCACTTGAAAAATAAAAAAATTAAAAAAAATAAACAACTTGGTCCGCTGACAGACGGTGTGTGCGGAAAAGTCGTTTCGGAGCTGTGCAGCACTCGAGAGAGCGCGCTGCGGCGTTTTTCTTTGTTCTCGAGCTCGCGCGTGGGAAAAGCGCGTCTCTCTCACTTTGGCAGTGTGTACAGGAGCGGCTTGGAGCTATGGACGACGTCGAGGCTGCCTGAAGAGGATCGTCGTCCTTCCATCGTCCGAGTCACCCGGCACTGACAGCTATACACACAGCGTATATACGTATATATACGCGGACAGGCCATAGTGCGAAAGCGCGAGAGAGAGAGAGAGAGACGGAAAGTGAGGTTAGGTGTCTTCTCGTCCGCGCATATACTCCGATCACAGACAGAGAGAGAGAGAGAGAGCAAGCGAGGGAGTGCGTATATATAATAATATATGCACGGCGAGTTGCCGAGGACATCATGAGCGCACGCGTGATGGACAAGAACGGCGGGGGTGGCCTGATGAAGACGACTGCCGGCGTCGTCAATCGCGTCGTCGAGGCTACGGCCAACAGCCTCCAGCAGCAGCAGCAACACGCCGACTGGCAGCCGAATCCGTCGCCGCTCAATCAGCCGGGACAACCGGGACAGAACGGCCAGAATCTCCTGGTCGTATCGCAGGACACACAAGGCAAGGAGCTCATCGCGGTAGCCGACGAGCAGACCGTCAATGGCGTCAACGTCGTCCTCGACTCGTACTGTTCGTGTACTTATTGCTTTTTCACACTTCATGTATTCTTTCTCTTTTCCTTCTAATCTTTGTCCTTGCTGCGTTTTTTTGGAGAAGTTTGCCCTAGGGTGGGCTGGGCTACTGGTTTATTGATCGATGCCATCGGGATGATTCCAATGACTCTGTTGCTCCAGAGCCATGTTGGGAGGCGAACAAAGAATGACAGGCTGGCTTATTGATTAGGAGGGTTGTTTATGCCACCGTGATTTAGGCTTTTTTCACTGTGGTGTTTGCTCAGTAGGATTGTCTTTCCATCATCTTCTTTGCAGAGACTCCTATTTCCATTTTATTGACAGAACTCTTTTTTTGCAAATCGAATCACAAATGCTTTGTGAGTGACTTACAAATGCCTTATGAAAACCAAACTTCTAACGCTCTTAGCTTCTCCACATGCACACACACACGTATATAGGTTGTATTGAAATTGAGATAGGATTGGATGAGTCATTAATCAAGGAAACAAGAAGCTAAGAGAGAATATTTTCCAAGTGATTTCCTTGTTTATGAGTAGACCGTAGATTCTTTGGTAGCACAGTTTTACAAATGTCGATTGAAATAAAATTGAAGAAATCTTAGTTCTTAGTTGATCAAAAAGGATCCATTGTCAAACAATATGACTAATTGAATTATATGGCTTTCAGGGTTACTGGAACTCGCACACCGAGAGTACCAAGCCGGGGACTATGAAAATGCAGAAAGGCACTGCATGCAGTTGTGGAGACAAGAAACAAACAACACAGGAGTCCTACTACTCCTCTCCTCCATACACTTTCAATGCCGCAGACTAGAAAAGTGAGTCTAATTACATATGAACATTTTCAAACATTAATCCACTTTTTTGAAAATTTTTTTAAATGTCAAACAAAAAAGTAAACTCATTTTTCACAGCTGATTTCTATGTCAGAGCATAAGCGGAGTATGAAAATAATTTTTTCTAATGCCTGCAATTTTCAATAGGTCAGCCCATTACAGCACATTAGCTATCAAGCAGAATCCATTATTGGCTGAAGCATACAGCAATTTAGGAAATGTTTACAAAGAGCGAGGACAGCTCCAGGAAGCATTGGAAAATTACAGACACGCAGTTCGGTTAAAACCAGACTTCATAGACGGTTACATTAATTTAGCAGCCGCACTGGTAGCAGCGGGAGACATGGAACAAGCTGTGCAAGCATACGTAACTGCTCTGCAGTACAATCCAGTGCGTAGATTTGACATTTTGAGTTTACCAATTTTGGGACATTGTAATGTTCATTGAAATATCAAAGTGTTCAGCAGTTTTAACTAAAAGCAAGTTTACAAGCTTATCTTTTCCATTGTATATTAAGCAATGGATAAGAAAAAACTGTTATTTATTGAAAGTAATTACACAATTCGTTGTTGAATAACAAGTTATGCAACCACTTCAATAAGCATTGCCAAATCCCATATTCTAATGTTATAGTTAATCTCTGTAAATAAGCGATTGTCATTCTTACTAATTTATTTCGTTCTTTTTAGGATTTATATTGCGTAAGGAGTGATCTTGGTAATCTATTGAAAGCATTAGCAAGACTCGACGAAGCTAAGGTATGTTAAATTTGATGCAGACACGCAAATTTCGAGAATTCTCACATGAAACATTCTATGCATTTATGCCGGAAGTCAGCATTTCATCAGTTATATTCGCTAGAATCAAATTTACTGTCATAAAAATGTGTGACTAATCGAAAACGAACGGTAGCCGAAAACAATAACTGTGAATTGACGAAAAGGTGTTAATGCGTATTATGCATGTGTATCGGCTAGCGTAGTTCTGAGGAATGTTTAGAGTACATGTTTGTTTTGACATAAGCACATGCAGAAAGCTGCCTTTGCATACCACAAATGCGCGCGATGCGAGCAATCATCTTTCACTGAATTTCGTAATTTTATGCCATATCTACCCATAATTTTTCTCCTTGCAGCATTGACTTTCTGATTACAGAAAAATTATTCACTATGGGTACCCTTTAACGTATTGCATTCGATACATCTACGTTCAGAGTTTTTTTCGCTGTAAAATAGTGCCATGCTTATGAGTGTTTTAAATTTCGGTTTAACCCAATTTCGCATGCAATACGTTTTTCAAGGGAATGTCGCCGCTTTAACGGATCATTAGAGTCGACAAATTTTTAATCCGAATGCATAGAATTAGATGAATTGTGGTCAATGTAATAGCATCGTAGTTCCGCTTTTAGAAGTCTCTGAATTCGTTTATGATTTGAGAGAATTATATTTTTTATTTTCCAAATTTCACAATCATAGTGTAATTTTTTTTTTCTGAAAAAACTATACGTTTTCATTGAACAATCAAACTTTAAAACTCATAGAATTTTCAGCAAAAGCAAAACATTTACTGATCACAGCATAGATAACAGAACAATTTGTTAAACTCTGCTTGACCACGACAGTCGCGACATCCCCTTGAGGTTTTGAAGCTGTCAAGAGCAAACAGCGGACAAACCACAAATGGCATTGCGGGCAGCTTGCAGCAACGCTTCGCTTCTCAAATGATACGTTTGCTTTGCTGCAAGTTTTTCGAATTGTGACTCCGCCGATTCTATTTGCTAGCATAATTAACCTCGCCTCACATTGCATTTTACATTGTTACGTAAATATTGAGAATTTTGTTACTCGCATGTTACACAGAGATAAATAGGATCGGCCGCGCGCAACTAGCTTTTAAGTTCACTTTTAAAACCCTATAATTTCTCATTAACTTTTTTTTACAGCACCTTTTCTTTTACTCCTCCTTTAATCCTATGGTGTAGTTTTCTCTTTATCACATGCAAAATACAATGCGCTAAAAAGCAAGATTGGCGCAAGACTGCTTGGCTATTGTAAATTTTGATGTCAAAGATTGTTGAATATTTTCTATATTTCATGTCATTTTTCAGAAACCTTACTTGTCAAATTGTTTTGATCTAATGTAGTAAAAAGATTTTTTAAGCAAAAATGCACAGCTGTTGAAGCTCACTGATGTTTGAACAGAAATGTGACGTTCTTAAGAGTGTACAATTACATTTGAATTAAAGATTTTCACTGGTTCACAAAGTTGTGTTTCCTCGAGTTTTTAGAGTCAATTAAAGAAGTGGAAACCATGCAATTTCTTAGGCAATTAGATTACGTTTAGTCAAGAAGTCTGCTTTAGCGCCGAGTTGGCGATTCGGATGCTCTCACGACATTGTGTCTCTTCATGAATTTCAATTAGAAATAGTTTAGACATGTTTTTCTTTTGCATCGGCAATGAAGGATGCACTTGACTTAACTTAACACGAGACTTGTTCGTCAATATTCATGAAATGTTTCTAAAAGCAATTCGTGAGCGCATCGCTCTTTCGACTTTACTTAGGATAAACGGTGACGAGGGAAGTTTTCTGCAATACTCTATAAGTCATTCCTGAGAACTAGCTGGCCCCTAATAACTGCCAAGTTTTTTTCTTCTATTTTTTTTAAACTCGTCCAGCCACTATAGCTTTTCATTGAGTTAGAGTCTTTTCTTTTTTTTGAGGAAACTCGCGTTGTTAATTAAATTTGAGACATAACTAGCAAGTGATTCGAAGTTTTCATTTTATCGCTCTGTTTGAATGCTGCACATGAAACTCGGAGATCGTAGTACGTTAAAATTAAACTTTTCAACTTTTAATTTAAAAAATTTTTACGGTCGAACTTAACGACTTTAGACATACTTCGGCTCGGGATGGATTTTGGGAGTAGATTACACTGGAGAAATTTCTTCATTCAAAGTAGCACGTTTCTTTAGCCAAAAAAATTCACGTTCATATTACATTTTGAAAATGCAAATCTCCTCATGAAACTGTGACATCAAAAGGATTCTTCGTCGTTATACAACCGTATAATTATAAAGTCAGTGTAATGTATTTCTCTGAAATTGTTTTGAGGAATCGAAGCTCCGAGCTGGAAAAGCGGTGACGCTTATAAACTCGGAGCACGACGAGAGAGGAGATGTAAATTTCAAAGCAACGAAAAATTTTAACGCAAAAATTTAAATCTTGTTCTAGTACTTCAAAAAAACTCGAAGCTTTAAGCGAACACGAAAGAGAGCAGTGCATAAAACGAAACAGATATTTAATTGTCAACGAGTCCTCTGGCTGTCGTGTGTCCATATGATATAGGTATTTGAAATTTAATAAAGATCTCTAAAACTTTTGAAAGCAAAAAGAACGTATACGTATAGTATATGAAAAAATATAGCATTGAAAAAGAGACTTATGAGAAAAAAAGAAAAGATGAAGTTGATAAATGCAAAGACAGTGGAGTGGTAGTGTTGTTGAGAGAGAAAAAAAGAAAAGAAAAGAGATTAACGCAGCTGTCTTATTGTCTGTGGACGGGATTGATCGACTCTAGGAGAGCGGGGCAAGTGCGGACACAGACACACGGTCGCTTTCTCCAACCGGTCGAACACGAACGAACGCTGCGATCAGAGGTTATTCAATATGAGCACTGTGTCTCTCAGATCATAAAGATATATTATCGAGAGCTTACGAGCCGTACCTACTGTCAACCTACCAAAGGGTACTCTGAAGGTAAAGTAGTTCCCGAGGCCGGTCTCTATGTCTTTTCTCTTGCCTACTGCAACACAATCCGCTCACACAAAGCCCTCATCCTATACCTCCGCATCGTGTTTTTAATTGTAAAATTGCAAAGCTCGATGAAATCGTACGAGTTGACTGATGTGCATACGCGTAGAGACCGGCCGACCGCAAATGCCCTTTTTATCTCTATGTTTTAGGTACGGATTATACACTGAAATTTTACATATTGCAGCCCACCTCTCAGTATTACAAACTCACGCAATCGTCTCCCGAGGATCGTCACCGTTTCTCCTCAGTTTCTTCTCTTTCAGACGCTTTCGACGACGTTCGTGTGTCTATGTATACACACACGCTGCATATAGATTCTAACGATTAACGCACTTTTTCGCATCGCTCACGAGAAGACTATTGACGAGAGAAACAGCAGCGGATAATTGATAAACGCGCTGGAGAGTCCGGACCGTCGCATTGCATTAATCCTTTGGCTTGGAGTCTGCAGCGCGTCGCTCGGTGACGTTTCTCGGCAGCGAGACTGTGTCCCCAGGATCATAGCTGAGTTGAGAAAACACTGAGACAGAGCTAAGAATTGTTATTTTCCGACGTAGAGAATTTCGACTGTCTCTGTTTTCCACTCACGGCGAAAGACAGAGAGAGTTTGTGTCAACGGGAGGATTACTTTTTCAGAATAACGACTCGCAATTGCAAAACTACACGCTTCCAGGATGAGAGAGGAAAAGATTATGTTTTTGTGTGTCTTTTTTAAGAATTCTGAGCCTGGATCAGTCGACGTTTATCACGAGTACACTTCGCGCGCCCAGTCGCCAGGCCTTTTTTTTCAAGTGCTTTGATTTTTGAGAGTTTTTTTTTTTTGTTTACAGCAATCTTTTCTCGCTGTACTACACGAGAGTTTGTTTTTGTTTGATTTTATCTCGTTGTTTTGTTCAAAACTAGATTGTCACCAACGATTTTTCTCAATTTGAAAGTTTGGACACGCTTTGGATTTTGTCCGGCAGCCCTAGCAAAGACGATCAAATGCAGAGACGTCGTTTTATTTTTAAATTCCGTTAATTGGCGCGAATCTAATCGACCGATAGACGGACGGGAAAAGGCGTGGCGTCTGCGAGCGCGCGAGGAATCGACGGAAGCTGGGCTTCTTCGATAAACTTCGTGACAACGACTACAGCAAAAAATGACTGTGCATTTTTTCTCTACGATATATACTCTTTTTAACTATCAAAAGGTCTGATTCTTTTCACTTTCCCTTCTCTCTCTTTCTCTCTGTCTGTCTCTCTTTTATTCTCATTTCGCTACGTCCTCACGAAAGCAAAGCGTTGATTGTGTTAACCGCGAGATGCGCATATTGAATCAAACTGGGATTTTTAATTCTCGTTGCGGCAGTAAGTTTTTTTTATCGATGCACTTTTTTAACTTGCTAGAATAGACTGTAACATTGAAAATACGCATTAATTTTCGTTTTTAAGTTTTAGACGTGCATGAATAGAGTTAGAGAGAATACATAGTTACGCAACAATCAACATTTTATTTTCGTGAGGACAACACGAACTCGCCCAGATTGCCTCGAATCCCAAAAAGCTTTTTCAGAGCAAATTCGCTCACGTTCTCGTGGTCGACTACAGCTTTATGTACAAACAAACACTGCAGCATGAATCGTTTGCAAACAGTAGAAAACAAATAAACAATGAACTATGTATCACCACGAGCACGTCGGCGAATCCGCGCTTGAACAGTTGGGACAAGGAGTCGAGCTTGGCGCTTCTCTTTTTGTTTATCGCATAAAAATATGAATTCAAGAAAAAAGAACATTAATGAATAATTATAACACAATTACAACAAGCGAATGTGATATATGAGGGTATGCGAGCGATGTGACGATACGCATACGTTCGAAGAGTGATTTATGCGCATCGTCCGGAGCCACGTCGTATTGGCTCGAAGGGAGGCTTTGAAGGAACACTCATTTACCTGCTCGATTTTGCTTTTTTTGTCTCTCTCTTTGATAACTCGTGCAATCGCGCGACACACAAACACTAGGCATGCTACCTCAAGGCTATCGAGACGCGGCCGGACTTTGCCGTAGCCTGGAGCAACCTCGGCTGTGTTTTCAACGCACAGGGGGAGATCTGGCTGGCCATCCATCACTTCGAGAAGGCTGTCGCACTGGACCCCAATTTCTTGGACGCCTATATAAATCTAGGGAATGTTCTCAAGGAAGCACGCATCTTCGATAGGTGAGTTTTTGTCGTTGTTTAATTTCATATCTTTTTTTTTTGTCGGATGGAGTTTACGTACTGAGAAGCATCGTATATTAGGTATCCCTGGGTAAGTATACTTTGCAGTGTACAGAGCGAGTCAGCAAAGTTTTAATTCAATTACAGATGAACTCGTCCCAGGAGCTACTTTGGGCTAAACTCAACTGATTTTAATACCTTTACGTTAATAGGGTCGGAATAATGCATACGGAGAAGGTTTTTTGCCTCCAAGTTAGCCGTCGTGCAAAAAGCGCAGAGTGCGCCATTCTTTCAGCAAGTTTAAACTCGCTGCGCGCTAAATTGCTCGACATGGATTATAACATTCTTTCACTCTGCGCAGAAAAGAAAGCCGCATTAGAGTTGCGAACTGCATTAAACTTTGTCATTCTGTGTACTGTATACACTGCGACCCTTTTTACACGGTACTTTGAGTTATTAATAAATGTCCCGCTGACTGTAATTACGAGGACTGCTAGTCTCGATTAAGCCGGGAGTCTGTACCCAGTTACATCAAGGCGACTTGTTTTGCCTTTGATCGCGGCGAATCCGTGTAAATTGTGCATGATTATACAGAGAATCTCTAATAGCTTTGCTCTCAGTGCGTATCTCCGTAGTTGACTAATTATGTTTTATAATTGTGCATATATATTTATATTCACGTAATTCTATGTAACGCGAGAACATTTTTTGCACCATTATTGAATATCAGAAATCGAATACATTACGCTACCCAACTGAAACCAAACCGATGCGTTCGATAAGGAAATCGAGCTTTATCGAAACCACAGAACAATTTTCATACATATACATATACTTATGTAAATCCTGCGGATACTACGGTATCCAGCACAAAAGATACGCGAGAGCGCGTAATATAACCGCAGCGCTGCAGCAGCCGTTAAAAGCGCGTGTCGTCGGTTACGTGGAATCGAGGGCGTTGGAGAATATTTTGCGCGATATTTTTCAACGCTTTCTCTCTCTCTTTCTCTCCCTCTGTATAATAAAATTCCGCAGATTTCCACAGAAAAAAGTGGCGCGTATGCGGACGAGAGAAACTTTTATTACCTGCATTGAGAATACACCGCGAGAAACACTCGTCGCATAGTAACTTTTCACAGCTATATACAACGTGCGCGTTTATTGATGTGTTGCATTACGCTTCGATGATGTCGAAGGTAAAAAAATAGGAGAATTTTCTATGAGTGAGAATTTTCAGCGGAAACGTCGAAGTTCGTTTTGTCGTTGATTAAACTTCGACGACGTACAGTGTGTAAATGCGTTTATCGCATAAATTTACAACGATGTAATCAACTCGATACGTGAATCGGCGAAGCGCAGGATAAACTCGTGGTAATGCAGTGCACAACGGACTAACCTTATACAGCGTAAAATCTATAACGGGATAAAAGCCATCTCTTTTCCAAGCCAAAACACCACAGAGCAACCCTTCAGCGATGCATTTTTCGAAGCCAACGAAGCGTACACTCGGCTTCCTCACTTCTACCATAAATATTTATTAATCGCTCGAAGCCAGTCGATGCGCTTACACTTTTTCAGCGATGATTTAGCGGCCGCGAGCATCCGTCGTGTTTATTATACATATAGCAACTGCTTTTTGCAGCGATTTTTCTTCTTCTTCTTCTCCTGGTTGACCCAGTTTTTGCGTGTATCGCGTTTGCCGAGGAGAGATGAGAATTTTTCACTTTTTTTTTGGTTCTCTTTCCCGGGCTTTTCGGTGATTGCCGCGATACAGGCCTGCTTGTGCGTTTTCGGCCGTGTCATCATAGCGCGCATTAGAGTTTTTCTTTTTAACTCGTAGATGATCGATTTCACAAGGATCAATTCTAAAATTCCGAAAGTCACCCAAACGAGAGAGCGTCTCTCATTCACCCTCCCATCACGCGAGAACGACTTCAATTAGACCTAACCGGATTTCCGTCTGCGACAAAAGCACGGAAGCACTTTATTCCCCCCAAAGGATTCCTATTAGCCCGTGTCGAGAAGCCTTCAAAGCAAAACGTTTCGAGAATTTCCACCGCTTCGCTGCAGCCTCTTCAATTAAACCTCGCGTCGTCGTTCAGCTCCAAAAACAAAGAAAAAAAATTGAACAAAGAACGAGAGCAGCTCGGCGAATTACACGGGAGAGGGAGAAACAAAAATACGGAGAAAATATGTGTGTATATGCGCGCGCGCGAGCATACGAGAGCGCAAAAAATGGGTCACCAAAGCGCGCGCTCGGAATATCTCAACGTGCCGGTAAAATCAAACCCTTATAAAAAAAGCTTGCGGATCTCGGCGTGCGTGTGTGTGGTATAGCGCCGTATGCTGCTGTTGTTCCGTCCTTTTTTCATCTTGCTTATTATACATAATTTGTCGATAGCTGCGGGGGGTTTACCTGCGGCGGTTTGTAATTAGCGCTGATGGTGTAATTTATTCGCTAATGCCGATGATGTTGCGTAGAGCGTGTCGGGTAATTACTTTATTCGTTACGCGGTTAGATAAGGCTTATCAAAACTGACGGTGATGCGCGAGCTTGCGAAATTAAGAATACAAAATAGTTTTGGACTTGATCAGAATTTGCGCTGAAAATCCATAGCGGTGGGTCAGCTAACTGCATTGTAGCTGCCTGCTTCGATCGCTCATGCTATAACTGTCTAAGTCTATATATTCTTACATTCGGTAGCTATGAAATTTGCTCCTTGCTACATTATTTATATCTATGAAGGTACAGAAAATCACAAGATCGATACGACGTTACAGAGGGTGTACATAAGAATATCCCAAGTAAAAGTTCCTCACAGTTCAACATCCTCTTAATGCCCCGTCGTCTCCTTTCGCCAAAGCAGAAAACAGACGCGAGCGCGCAGATATAGTCGATCTCCGAAGCGCTGTTTTTCCATCGCGTCCCATGTCGCCGTCGCGACTGTTGCCGAGCGTATAAACAGCAAGATGGAACAGGGCGAAAACAAGTCTGATGGTCCTCTGGCGAACCACAGAGGAATATAAATTTCCCCGCACTGGTGTAAACAACCTCTTTCTCCTCGAGCCGCCCGCCGTCGTGTCGTATACACACGAAGTGTGTATTATCCGATACTGGCGTCAGTGTCGTCGTCGAATTTAGTACGTGCGAACGATTAGTTTTTGAATTTAATTGCCAAGTACAGCGATAAATCTTAACTTTACGTGGGACACAGTGTACGTGTTTGAACTCGCACCTATGAGCTTGGAATCTCCGCGTATAGCTATATACGTATATCAGGGTTACGTCTTGTTTATGGCTGGAACGGCGCGCACATTATATGCTTCTGGAGGCGTCGTTGTGCACCTACGCTTTTTCCTTTATTACCATCTTCACAAATCATAAACTTCCGTGAGTGAGTTGTTAAACACTCTCGTGCACGAGGCGCGCAATAAAGTAAATTGAGAGCTTACTCCACGTTTGCGCAATTTTGTCTGTAAGTTGTACAAAAAAGTTACAATTGGATCTTCCGCTTAGCAATCGAATGTAACGATTTGCCTAACGTCTCTTATCTCTCAACCTACTACTCTCCAACTCGTCGTCCGTTGGACAAGGGCTGTAAATCAGTTGGCAGCAAAGTGTTCCAAAGCTCTCTAAAAGCCTTCGTACTCCTTGTACCTTTCATCGAATTCACAAGAAAGAGGAGTTCCGACCCGTTTCAAACTACCCGCCAACTACCGCATCTCTCGTGAACTCTCTGGGGAATTTTAAAGGCTTTTCGCGCCTTCTTGTGTGCGACTCGTTTCTCTTTCCTCCCCGAAGCTTTCATTTGATTCCGCGCCGCTATCTCGATCCTTTTTAAGGGCAACTCGTCGCGATAGCGGAACATAAAAGAAAGTCCTAGCTGAGGGATAATTAAATTTTCGTCGTCGCTGGTGGTGCGGATGAAAGAGCTAGGAATCGGCTGAGAGATAAGGCTGCGACTTTAGCCGAGTGCAGGATGTGTTTTCTTTTAATGGATTCTAACTGTGAGGATCTTGATTCTGAAACAGCCCAGAGTTACGAGAGGCAATGAAGAGATTTATTAAAGAGGAATTTATTAAATTTCGGTTCACAAATTGGATTGGAATCCGAAGCAGAGTATTCAATCAGTCTGAAGCACTCGAATCCGGTTCAGAAATCCTCGCAGTAGCGGTAATACTTTCATCCCTTCCGAAGCTCTGGATACAAATTTATTTGATTCAGCTCGAATCCTAGCCTCAAAACGATGCAATTCCCATTGTAATCAATAGTCTCGGGGCGTCACTGCTGCTGCTCGCTATTCGGTCGAGGTTATATCTATAGCGCAGGATGTTCATGATTCTATTTTGTTTCCGACTATATGTTTATCTCCTCGACGAAGTACAGCTGCCCGTTGCACTGTAACTATCTCGAAATGGCTGGAAAAATTCATTTAAAATCTATACTCTCGCTCGCATACCTGCGGGTTTTAATTTTCCACGCGAGATCAGTGCTACGGGTAAATATCGATGCCAGAGATCGCATGATTTGAAATTGTGGAAAAACCGGACGTTTAATTACATTTTACACGTAGCTCTATCACAGAAGTTTTCCCGAATGAAAACTGCGTAGTTTTTTTGCTATTCGCGCAGCCCTGGAACTGATGGAGATCCAAATGGAATTCTCTTTCATCATCGCTTTCTACTGTAAAGCGGAATTGCCGGGAAATTAATCAATGTTCCCGTGAAGCGTAGTTACAAAATCCTGCCGGATTTCGACTCGTCAATCACGCTGATTAGAGCTTCCAGTTTTAGCCTACTGATTAGAAGAGGTCGCCAGTGTGTGTCAGCGAATAGTCATCTATTAGTGTTTAGCTCAGGTCTGTGATCGAACGAATCTTCTTTTTTTTCGAATGAACTGACTCGTGAAATTTCACGCGTTAACAGGAATCGTCGCGAAGCTACTGTGCTGCGAAAAATCGATCAAATCCGCGCCAAAGCCTTCGAAGCTCGCGGAGGATCCATAATCCGTCGAATTTTGATTTCCGCGAAGGATTTTTCCCTTTTCCGCACAAGCGCGGCTAGAAAAGCGGATAACCCGGGAAATCCGACATCAGATTTCGTACGTCTTGAATGACAGTAATTGTTTTTTTTCCCTACAGTTTCGCTTTTGATTTATGAAGTTTCTACATATATTTATACAGAATTTCAACGAAAGATATTTTTGCTGAATCTGAGGTCTCAAATTTTTACGACGTTTTTTACGACATCCATAAACGATGGATCCATCAAAGTATTCGCTGACACATCAATCTTTCAATTCGTAAAACGAAAACCTCCATCGCTCACTATTTTAAAATTTCACCTCCATCACCGCTATTATTCACGCGGTTCCTCCCGGCGTGGAAAAGAACATCAGCAGCAGGCTTTGTCTCGCGGGCGAACTTTATATTCGGACCCTTATAAAAAGCGTTCTGCACCTAATGGATACCCCGATTTTTATGGACGCTATCGATTTTTGGCGTCAGCTGCAGCCAGTGAGATCCAGTTTTCGCGCAAACGCACAGCTACAGCAAGTATAAATTTTGTTATTTTCGAGCACTTTCTCCTCCGATTGTCGCGATTTTTCTCCGCGTAATAAAATATTCCATTAAGTATAAGGCAGCGCGTGGGGATAATACCTTTTATGGAAGCATCATTTTTAGTACTTGATAAAATGCCGTGAATACTTCATCAGCTACTTCGAGTCGCTTTATGTTACCCCTTTGTCCGTTTCAGTAGTGCTCCATCCGTTCACTCTGGGCTGTATTCCGAAATAATGCTTTTGCCATGTCCATTTGCGCCTACATATAGTTGTTATAGCGCTCCTTTTATCCCCGACCTTAAGAACTATTTCTATCAGCATCTCTACTATAGGTATCGCTTCGATCTTTCGTCTATTCACGACGACATCCGCTCTATTTTTGAAAACGACAAAATTGTGGCTGAAATTCATTTTTGCGGTGTTTTGATACAGCAAGTAGCTTCAAAATAATCGTTGTTACAAACTAGGCCACCAAAAATTTGATAACCAAGAGCGCGCGCGTGAGTTTGAATCAAAATTAGGCGATTTGCATTAGGGTCGTCGAAACGTAGGTAAATTTCTCGACTCAAGACGCTGCATATACAAGCTATAGAGTAGCGGATCCTTCGCTCATAACCTGATTGACTTTGCTTCTCGAGCAATTTCACGCGAACGGCGACGAATAATAAAAGTCAAAAGAGTTGTGTTTTCTCTCAATCATTCGCCAGCAGCGCAGAAATTGAATTTTCGATCGCGGGCATGGAAGTCGTTCGTAGTGTTTGCAAAGGCTGCGTAATACAGAGTAACAATCTCGAGATTCGTACACGGCGCTCGGAAATACATCGAAACAAATGCGCGACTTCCGGATCCAATATCCTTCCGTAGATATCCTCGGCAAACAGCCGGTGTTTGTTTTCGCCGTTGGTTGCTCGGTACAATCAAGCCATATTATCGTGACACCGTATTATTATCCGCGTTTAATGCCGAGATCAACTCGAGACCTTCGCTATAATTAATACTAATCCCTCTATACACGGCTTGTACCGGATCCTTTATCCAATATAATCCAGATTTCCGTTATATCTACTACACGTGCCAATCTCCTTTTCTCTTTGAAAAAGCTCTTTCTTTCTCGCGCAACCATATATGGATTTCTCTAAAAGTAGCAGCTACACACACGACTCGTTCCTCTCTGTTCAGTCGCATAAATCTCGTTCTCTCCGGTTACGAAACGATGTAATACACCCAGTGGTATATCCTCCCTATCCTGGAAGCTCCACATCTCTCCTCTTTCTCCGTGCAGCTGCAGTAGCTTTCCCGGCGGCACTTATTGATTCGCCGCGGATTCCCACCTACGCCTCTCTCTCGCACTGTGTGCGCCTCACGTTTTCGCTGATTCTCGTGCTGGATCTCTAGAAGCTGTTACTTTTGCATACATGGCGAAGTTGTTGACTTTTGGCTTTTTCCCTCGCTCTCGATTTTTTCTCTCCCCCTCTTGGCTTCCTGATGCAGCTTTTATTTTCTCGCTTTTTATCGCTTGCCGAGGGCGGCGCACTGGAGATAAAAGCTGATGAAGGTTTCCAGAGTGTTTTCTTTGGGTGACGATTGGAATTCTGTGAATTTATGACTTCGTGATTGGGGTCAAGTCGAGTGGACGAATTTAAAGCGTTATTATCGAGGTGTAACTGTGGGCGAGAGATTTATTGTGCGAATGCTAGATTGCTTCATTTTTTCTCGTCGTCTGGACGGCGACATAGCTTGAATTCGAAATTCCTGCCCTGGGGAATCCTTCGATCATCGGTTTTGACTGCGCGTCTATTTCACAAATCCTCAACTCTCGGGTCGAGCACGAGAGAAAGGCTCTATATACTTTCGGTTCCTTCTATCCTCGTTTTATTGGATGACGAGACGTGATGCAGAGGATGTTCGAGCTTGTAATGCATAGAGATTTGACGAGTAAAACGATTTTTTCTTTCTCGAAGGTATAGAAGAGTGGAATATCCGATTGCGGAAATGGGGAGCTTCTAAATTTGGAATTTTACATTTTTGTTTTTCTGGTTATTACCACCGGAATTATGTTCGGTGGTGTAACAAAGTTCAGCAGTTGAATAGGATGTTTGAGTATTTTATGCAATGCTTTCGTTTGTTTTACTCAACTTCGAATAGAGTGGTGAAGATTTGAGATAACAAAATTTGGCGCTTGTTTGCCTGAAAGTTCTGAATGCTGTACAAAAAAAGTTTGCCGAGAGGCGCCTACGTGTAGAAAGTTCCCAGCGAAACTTTTGCCTCTCTGCATGATGTATTGTAGCGACGGTAATGATATGAATAAATAACCCAACTTTTGTTTCTACTTATCGACTTTGGAATCCAAAGTTATGATTTATTATTGTTTGATGAATTATTATTGTTTGATCATTATTCTTTTGTCAAGACTCAATTAGGCTTATTATCATTGCTTTCGAGTTATTGTTACTTTTTGAAAAGTATAATTGACGCTATTATGTACTAACAGCGAACACGTCAGGCATTCCTAGTCATCTATTTACGGTTTCATTAAGCAAACTATCTATCAAGGTACGAAGCAGGAATTACACTCGCTGGATCCATTAATGGAGACAGGAAGATCTTTCCTGTAAATCAGACTGGTATAAAGTACGCTTAATTTAACTGCCCTTACTTCTAAAAAAAAGAAGAACTATTTATTATTTTGACTGTTTTGGGTAAGCATCCGTTATCTAATGGGGTCATTTAGCTCTTTCAACATAACAGACTACTGTAAAGCTGCTCAGCTGGACGTTTCATTAGGAGAACCATTCTTCACGATGCGAAATAAGAACTGCACTTAAAAGCTATTACCAAAGTCCAGGCTAAGATGCTTAACTCGCTGTTTTTTCTACGAGTGCAAAAATAGAATCTGTTTTAGAATTTCGCAGCTCTTCGATGCAGGCAAGGGATAAAACGAATCAGCACGCCTTCCATTATCGTAAAATCTGAATATCCCACCGCGGCAATGGTGCAACGATGAGCGCGTAATCGATTGAGAGCCGCGAATAAAGGACAACGGTAGCGTATATTGATCGAGCCAGTACCGGAAGACGACGTAATCACGGAGCGTATAAGCTAGCCTCGTGCGACGTATCAGTCTGTGCCTTTTGCCAAATGGGATTTGCCGTGGATTTCGTGGGGTATACACAATCGAGGCGATTAATCGACCAGAGTCCAATGTCGTGGCTCGATTGAGAGCAATCGACTCGACGCGACGTCCCTGCGCCTTCCAGTACAGACTCTCTTTGTGACTTTATGAGAAGTAAATTTTCTGTTTAAATAAAAAAGTTAGTTTTCTTGGTTCCATATAATACAATTTAGCTGTAATTTGGCTACAGTCTTTGCCGTAGTCTATTCAGGAAGCATTTGGCTTCTTTTTCGCAAAAACCGGAGGTATAATACTCTCGAGTGTGCTTGCGCCTCTATCTTCCGTTTTTCAGCAAGCGCAAGATTCGGGAAAACGTTTTACGCCGTTGCGTATAATAGGCCAGCAATCTCGCATAATAAGGCCGTTCGAGAGGACGATGACGACGACACAGACTCTCTCATCCTCGCATACATCCGCGGATTTGGCTCTGTTTTCCATAATATACCTACATTCTCCTCCGAGCTTTTCGCTGCAGCTATTTTGAAAGGGATATTGGCGTATCACAAAAGAGGTGCATCGCGAGGCTTCGCGCTTCACGTGTCCATTAGCGGATCGTTATTGAATTAGCCAAGCGAGTATGATGTTTACTCCGGGATGAAAACGTTTGCTCTGGGAAATTGATTGTCCTGCGTTTACTTTGGGGGGAGATGGACAAACGCAATAATCCATATCGGCCACGTGATTAAACGAAGAACAATGTTTTCGTTTGATCCTATAATGCGATGTATTATACATTTTTTCAAGGGTATCTTCTAATGACTCAGCGACTTTTTTGCCACATCGGCGCGTCAAAGTTTAATTTACGACTTGGCATTAAAGACAGGAAATTGGATTCCGAAAAGATCTGCGTCTCGAGCTGGAGATGAAATTTAAATAAATCAGTTTTAGGGGCTGCACGCGCCGGTAGAGCTGGCACCTCCTCTTTGGCTACGACGTATCAAATGTATTTTTCAAGCTCCGGGATACCTCGAGACCCTTATAAATTTTCTTTTTGCGACCAGAAGGAGAAGAAAAATCTAGCAAGTACGTGAGATAAAGATGTATCGGACGAACAAAGAACGCTGCTTGTTCTGGAGAATATTGTAAATTTTGGAGGGGAATATACGAATCTCTGGGGGACGTCGAAATTATGCCGGATGTTTTCATACATTTTGCAAATTCCTACAAACTCAGGGATTTGTTATTTTGTTCACGGAATTATGTATTGTTTGCGTTGCGATGGAATTATTGAAACGTGCAAATATGCAGGTTGATTATCGGATAAATAGAATAATCCCGACGTTGTAATCAAAATAAAAATACTCGAAATTGCCGTAACAAAGATAATTTAATGCGCGACCCATATAAGCTCTAGCATAAAAGCAGCCTCTGCCAATCACGAGGCATAACTCGCCGGAAACATGCAAAACTACACGCGCAAGACGACGTGCCAGGGGAAGCGTCTCTCCCATAAATTCGGCGGAAAAATATCGCTACATCTTCAAAGTCGTTTGGCAAGATTCTTCTCTCTCTCTCTCTCTCTCTCTCTCTCTCTCTCTCTCTCTCTCTCTCTCTCTCTCTCTCTCTCTACTCGAAAAGCTCTTTATCGCGGCAGTTTGGCGCGTTTTCCGTGGCGATATGGCTCCTCTCGCTGCGGCCACACCCAAGGACGTGGCGCGATGGGAATTAGCCTCTTATCCCGATTTCTTATTTCTTCTCGCCTTGTGACCACCTCGCTCGACGATGTTACAAGAGAATACCGAGACTATGTTCTGGACCTTTTGGATCGATTTCGATGAATTCTTATGTATGAAGTCGTATCACGCCTAAATGGATTTCGACGAGGAGATAAATCCGACTGAAGAAAGCTCCGGGGAACGAGTATAGGAAATTCCAAAAAAGCTTATTCGAGCAGAAGTCATGAAGTCGTAGTGTATATAGACGCGAGGAGAACTAATTTAAATTTCAAGGAGTCTGGTTGTTTGCCGAGCTTTCAGGATAAGTTAAAGTTCAAGTTTCTTATCTGCTTCTTTTCGAGTCCGAGAAAGGAAGAGTATTTTTTACCCTATTTAGAAAGGCATACTTTTCTTGATGCCCAGCCAAGAACCTACTAAAAGTCGAAAAATGTCAAAATTCTTCCGGATAAAACAGGATGCAGCACTCCGTGCTGTGCCTTCCTTTAAATAAATAAACTCCAGTGTAGTATAGAAAGATTTATCCCAAGAAAATACAGACTCGAAAAATGAATTATCCTAGATCAAAGATAGCCAGCCCGGGGATCAAGTCGTTCGGGTCGAGTAATCACCAGTCGATCGTCGATAAACGATCCTTGACTCCACGGCTGTTTCTTTCCCACGAAAAGAGCAGACCCTTCTTCTCTCCCTACACGTAATTGTCCTCGTGAGAAGGGTTTATTGATATATTTTCCGGAGGGTCGGGCATCTCGACTCTACTATGTACGACGTGGGAGTCTTTCTTTATTTTTACGATAGTAATTGTGTTAAGGGAAAGAGAGCGGATCGTTTGGGCGGGAAAAATTCCCGACCGACGTGACGACACGCAGTCCTGCGCTATAGCTCTCGTAAATAAGTTCTACGGGGAGTACGGCCGAATATTTTTGTATTTATTCACGACCGATGGTGATATTCCCAAAGTAAAATACATATAGAATATTCATCGCTCGTATTTTCACTCAACGTAGGTCATTATTACCGACTAGTTCAGTGAGACTTTCGGACGCCAGAGGCGCTGACGTAGCTCTCAAAGCAAACAGCTTCTCTTGCGCGTGAAGCATACAGAACACTCTGTGAGCGGTGGTGTAGTCGTTAGCGCGGCCGCCTTTGGTTCTCGCGGCTCCGGGTTCGAATCCTACTCGCCGTGGATAAACACGAGTCGCGTCGTATGTATGTTATTTATTGACGGGTAAATATTGAACACATATATAGGCACAGTTTGATCAATTGCTGTCTGATTTCCTTTGACATGCAGTTTTAAAGTCTGTGCCAGATAAACATTGACTCAAGTTATTTCGCCGAAACGCTTCTTGAGTTATTGGCGATAGTCATGAGTCTGACATTTTTTTCGTTTCGAGTCTCCCGTCAGTTTATCATCTCGTGTGAAATTTATCGAAAGAAAAAATGACGATCGTTAATTGGAAATGTAATTATGCCGGTGTTGGGATTTTATGCTGCTCTCGAAGTATAAAGGTAAAGCTGCATAATCAGAGTTAATTACCGTTCGCCGAAGCTCGTATCGAAAAAAATATCGGAAGCGCGGTACAATGCTATCCTCGACCAAGGCTTTGTACAAAATACGGTTATAAAATAATGCAACGGTTAATCAACACCAATATCTTGCAAAAAAAAAGTCACGAACAAAAGCTCTCAAACTTAAAAATTCTTCTCGCTACTGTCCCCGCGTACATCATAGAACCATATAGAGGCCACACGACTCCCACGTAGACTCTCGACTATTCCTCCAGTCGTATACAATCACAGACTCACATCTCACGTCTACAGTCGTATATAGCCGGGAAAAGCCCCCGGGAAATTTCAAAGAACATAGGGTCGCGACTAAATATCGCCCCGAGTCCTCTCCCGGTAATTTTTCTGTGCCGCAGTACGTCCCTCCTCGTTAAAGAGAGTCGGCGTGACCTTTGATGGGTATCGTGTCGTCGGGAAAGAAAAGCAGCAGTCATGCATCGCGTGCAAATTCAAAGTCGATCTGCGCACGTGTGTAGTATATGGTCCTTATTCGTATTCTGGGATTGTTTTTGTTTTCGCTTCCGTATAATGTATGCTAGCACGTGATCGTTTCCAGATTTAGAGATCTCGAGAGCTGGCGATTCCGAATGCTCGCTGGCGTTTCCAGAAATGCAAAAGTGGTATATAATTTTGTAAGCCGATGCGAGAGCGTAATATATTGTTGATAATTATTATATTTTACGGGTGAGTGGATGCTCGAAAGCGCATAGTTGAATTACATCCTGATTAACTTTAGATGTATAACGTGTATTCCGGGTTGTTTATTATTATGAATATTTTACAAGGGTTTTGCCAGAATCGGCTTTCGCATAAATTTTCCAAAATAAGCCACTTTTTCAAAGTTTCCGTACACTTCAAAGGCTCCCGTGGCAACGGGATGACGTCATGAAATTTTCTTTTCCGCCTTCGAGAATTTCGAACGTATTTTGCGAAAATTACAAAATTGCATACACAGACGTCGCCTCATTAGAGCGGGTGATATATTTTTATCCCAGCTAAGGAATCCGGTTCATTAAATTCCAGGAGTAGGCGTAAATCAGCCTCCAAATGTGTTTTTAAGAAAAATGCCTGCTTCTTAGCTTCTCATATTTTCGCAAGACGCGTCATGACAGCCGTGCTTTCCCGAACTTTGATTTTCACTTATCCCGTACGTCCGGGCCGGACAAAAAACAGAGAGCGAAACGTGATAAAAGGAGATCTTACTCATCGGTCAGGAAGACAAACAGAAAAATACACGACGGTCAGTCATAATACGTGCGGACATACGGCTGTCGTTTCGTTATTGTCGTTCTCCTTCTCGTGAATACGTTCGATTTTCCGGGAGTAAACAACGCCGAGGAAATTAATTCCAATAAGTTGTCGTGGAATTTTAAAAGAAACAACTTTTCATCTGATACCCCCGACTTGAAATTCCGCTGCAGGAACACTTTGGCGTAAGCGAAAACATCGAATTTGCATAAACGCTGGAAGTTTTATACCTTAACGATATATCTACTTGAATATGTAAAGTATATACACTGCGGCGTTTCATTCAGTCGATATTTAATAAGCAAAGTCTACCTTGCGCGGTGAAAAGTGATTAGCTTCTACCAGAACAAGCTTCAAGGCTGGCATGGAGATTTCATTTTTCGAAACCCTGTAGCTCGTGGAATTAATTAACGAGAGATATAGGCAAGCTCTCACGCAAATTTCTTAGATATAAAAAAAATGCCCTCATCTCTTACGCATTACATCGCAAGTGCACGAGTCGTCACTTTCTTACGTACACCTTATCCCTAAAAGCTCCGCTAATTTTTAACGAAGAAGCCGCCGCATACTCATCTGTCCGCGAGCGCGCATGTAAGCTCTACGTCTCATTTGCATCAAGCCGTCACCTATGCAGCCTCGTAAAAGCCGGCTATATATAGGGCGACTCGTAAAAATAAGGAAGCGCTGATGTACATGTGGGAGCACGACCTTCCGCGGGAATCACGATCGAGGCCGCGCCCGGAAATTCGCACATGAGGTAGAGAAGCTCTTGCTTTCTCGCGCTGTATAATGACGGAGACGTCGCCGCGTCACGCGGTTCGACCGTAATAGATTGGACAGGGTCGGGAGGGAAGTTGACGAGATGGCTGTTGTTTCCCTGGAATCTGGCGTCTCGAGGAAAATGTCCGCTGATACGAAATTCACGAGGAAAAGAAAACAATTTCTTACGTGATATCTTTAGATAACTCGGTGGTTCGGCTTTCATATGAATGATATTCCACAGCTCGTAAAGGCTATTAATTTTATTCCCAGAGAAAGCAGTTGTGAAACAGCGTTTAATAACTGACGAAATGCCTCTCTCGGACATAGTTGCGAGGGGTACGATAAGCGTTAAGCGCGCACTAAAACAGTATAAACTTTTACGACTGATTGTAAGTACGCGAAACACTGTATATATGTATACTCGTAGAGGAGAGCGGGAGGTATACGATGTCGAGAATGAAGCGCGACGCTCGCAAGTAGTATAACCAGCGTATATAGTCAGACGCACATAGTCCGAATAGCCGAGACCAAGAATCACGGAGTGATATAGTTGCGTGCGTGAAATGACCATTACGTAGAAACGAAATAAAAAAATGTTGTTCACAGTGTCTTGAGCCTTGCCGATGGAAGAAAGAAGGTATATTACCTATTATAAGCCTGCGGAAGTCTCGGTTACTATTTTCCGACGCGGTATCTCCGGCATTATAGCGACAGGGCGTCTCTCTTCTCTTCCTTTTAAGCCCATTATCGAGCGAGCACTCGCGCGCGGGCTTCCTTGTTAGCGACGCCTTTTCAACGATTTCTTTGGCGCTTCCCTTATTTTTCTCCTCGAGCTCTCTCGCTCCAATCTCCGTTTGGTGATTAGCTTCTTTGCGGGATAAAAGTCCCCCTCGGTTTCCCGGGCAATGAAATTTTCTAATTAATGTAACGACCTTCGATTTCGCGGAACGAGAGACTGTCCTTCTGAAATAGTTTGTTCTTCGTTATAGGGCGAATGAAGATTTATATCGTTAGTTCGAGGAACATGGACGCAGAGGAAGTAATAAATAGAGTTACAAATTGGACTATGTTCGCTGAGCATAACTGAGTCATTAAAAAATCGCCGAAAATAGTTGCCCGCTCGTTCGTTGTATATACGTGAATCACTCGAGAGCTGATCGTCTCTCGTAAATTTAAAAATACCCTAATGTACGTCAAAAGCCGTACTCGGCTTCAAACGAAAATACGCGTAAGACGTGTAGATATCGCACTTGAGCACACAGTGCGCAGAAGGAATAGTTTATACGCGGAAAAATGAAGGAGTTTTCTCGAAAGTTGCTGCCTCCGTTGCGATAAATTTCTGCAAACCGGAGGCGAGAAAACGAGTCGTTCTTCGTACTGCGTATAGGGCATTCCCGTCGCGAGCTTTTTCTTTCTTTATTGCTCCGAAACTCTCCTAGCACACATCGGCAACTTTCGCAGGACAGCGTCGTTTTCTACCCTCGAACAAGCGTTTATTCAGCTGTCCCTGCGTCAGCGTTTTTCGACCGTTCTCCAAAAGAATAAACTTTACAATTATATATCGAGCATCAAAAGCACATTAGGGTTTCAAAAGCATGGCCCGGTGCTGAATCACTCGCTGCGGCGTATATCCCCTTCGAAATCCAACGGACGCGCACATAAACATACTCGCGGACCAGATTGGGAACGATCCGGAAACGGTGAGCTTGGACGCATATCGGAGTAATCACCGCAGAGCTCTGGCGTTTACAGCCGGAGGAACAGCAGTGCTTCTGAGCTGTGGATGGCATCGCACGAGCTATCGTCCGATTTACACGATTTCGGTGCCGCTGCCGCTGCCATTTGAAATTCGAAGTCGCGATTGAGGGAGTTACACATCAGAGCTTTTTATATGTTAAACATGTTTTTATAGCTGCGAAATCGGTTCGCATTTCAAGCTTGCGTAATGCACTGTTGGTTATGATCAGCTTCTATGTAACAGCGGATCGACGCAGTTTGAAACTATTCAGACTAAATTACGCTTTGTATCCTTGTAATATAATGATTTAACTTTATATACCGAACATACTAACCAGAAACTTATCTAATCGATCGACTCCTGTCTGGTTAGTAATTTCGACGATGCTAACTATCTACCGACATCCTCGTAACTTTTTAAACTAATTCACTCAGACATTCGGCATTCAATTCCATATTAGACTCTGATCGTTTGATTTGATAAATCATTGAACTTTCGCGGTATATTCCCCATAAATCGCTTCGCTTCGTGTGCTGTATTTCCGGGAGGCGATATATATTTTCAAATTGCTGAACATGAAGTATGAAGTATTTCAATTTCAGATTTTCTCGAATACGCCCTCGTTGTAACACGTTTACATTTTTCACGTTGTTACGTAAAATCTCTCGTTTGAATAGTCGTCTATTGTTGCGGAACTTTTTTGTCAATTTTGAGAAAAGTTACGTAAAGCCAGAGCGAATCCGGAATACGGTATAGAAGTGAATAGATTGCGTTATTTCTAGTACTAAAGTTGAACATGCATGTAGTACTTTTTTCTGCTTTATTTTCCAACCGCTGCAATTTCATCGTATTACAGTATCAAACATCATCTCGTTCGTTCTGAACTAACGAAGCCACTTCTTTTCTTCGCTTAGGGCGACGGATAATGAACGTATATTGAACAAAATTGCAGCCAATCGTAGAATATCATTTTTTCATGTAACCATTTCAAGAATTACTCCTAATCCAACGCAGCATTACCATTCAAGCCTAAAACAAGCATTTCAACAAGATTAATTCCAACGAGAATTTTTCGAGTTTGAAAATTCATCCGAATTTCGCGAATTTCGTTCATATGAACGCGACACCACTTTCCCGCAGTCCCTCTGCGGTATACTCTGCGCTTGACTCGGAAAAATCGTGTGGTCGCGTCCGACAAGCGTACTGAACGCGCGAAAATACGTCCAAGCCACGTTGCATTTATTCTCCAAAAATGGATGATGAGAGTCGAAGGGGGTTAATAATTTCAGAGGCGTGTATTATATCATTACCCCTATTATAGCACGGTGATGAAACAAGGCTCCAATTACAGGGCGTATATAAAATTAATGTACACGGGAATGAATTATACTAGTAAAAAAACGCTTGTTAACTTCGCTGTTTGAACGATCGCAGTGAAAATTTCGATTCTACAAAAACGCGCGGTGTTTCGCCAACTTGGAATTACAGTTGAAAAAGTAAACGTTTAGTCTGGCGATCCGCACGTGCTGCACAAGCAGACAGCTCTGGAATTGATTAAAAGTTTGTTAACGGGTAATGGATCTAATACGCTATAGTGGGAGCCTCTGACTGTTTAATGAAAACTCTCCGAGTCTCTGAAAAAAAGAGAAGAAATTTAATTAGCATAGGACACGGAAAAAAATGTCCACATACACCCGGAGGAATCGAGTTGGCGCTACTTTTATAATCCGCTCACTCCCGCGATGTAGTCTCAAAAGTCGAGAATACGGCTTTCCGCTAGTTCGAACTTTTTCGAATTATAAGTTTTCCAATAAAATTAAACATCGTCGGACTACAATTTATCCTTCAACTTCGCTTGGCGTTCTTTTCCCCATAAAGCGCAGGAATAATCCGATGAAAAACTCGCGCACAAAGTATATGCGCGGTTACTTGTTTTCGAATAAATCTTTCTCAGGCTGCTTATAGAGAGTCGTTATAACTCATTTTGCTTGATCGAGAGGAACAACGAGTTTAACCAGAACGCAGCGCGAAGAAGCTCGTTGCCTGACTGCAGCGACTCCGTAACTACTTAAAAGATCTCGCATCAGAGCGCAATTAAAAATTTTCTTTGAGTCTATTTCCGTCCGTTAATACTCTTTCCGCGTTTTCTCTTGCTCTAGGCGATGCATCCGACTGTACAAGACTCGTTGAATATTTCATAATCCCCGGACTCAACCTTCACCCCGTTACGTTGTAATTTTGCGTCTTCTTCAACTTTAACGCCGAAGCTCACGATTTCGAACCCCTGCCGAAGTCGGCGTCGTCACGGCTAATTCAAATTCCACGCATTCTTCCATCGAATCCTAGCGAATAACGTATGGGCAAAGTCGGAGAAAAGGGAGTAAAAAATAAATCGGCGGAATCTCTCGAGTTTACGAACCGTATAAGAAGTATATGGTATATAGTCTCAGCGTGGACGTGGAAGCCTCTACTCAACGCGTCGGTTGCCAGGGCGACGGAGGATCAAGCCTTTATTAAATTTCGTCCGGCGAGTGTAAGGCGCCGCAGCCAGCTGAATAGTACCGTGGGTGTGCGTCTCACTTTCCAGCGAGCGATATCGATTTCGGCTTGTACGCCTAATTTTGCTCGGACTTTACTCATGGGACTATACACGGGATCTTCTGGTGTAGTGTACAGGCGGGAAAAGCTTTCCGGAGCAGCAGCAACATCTGGAATCGTCGCGGAGTTTTCGCACACGAAAAAGAAAGTTGGGCGTCAGGAGGCACGACATTGCCGGAGATTAAATTTTTGAAGGCTGCACAGCCGACTTTGGTAATTCGCGCAGTTGTCGTAAGTAGTGCTTCCTTCGAAGTATCTTTTTTTCCTTTTTTCAGTCCCTTCGAATTCGCGCGAGACGCAAAACTTCGTCTCCGGCTCTACTCAGCCCAAAACTTCAATTCCGCGACTTGTACCGTGAGTTTCTTTCGAAAACTTCGATGTCGCATCGAAGCTCCTCTCGCTTTTTCTCGTCAATTTTCAACGTCGTCAAGCCGTATTTCCCCTTCCGATTCGCGTCAGCGAGCAACATGTGCGCGCGAAAGGCTCGCCGACGCGTGTATAATCCGTCTCTTTGAATTAGTTACACTGCGCGGAAAATCAACTTTTTCGTTTCGAGTCGACGAGTGTGCCTATACACGGCTGCGACGTAGAGAGTTTCATGTTGTATGTGCGTTGGAGAGTGGATGAGAAGAGATAGAGGAAAAGCGTGGAATTATTTACTCGGGATTCCGAAGGGACGTGAGCGAGTTCTTCTTCGGCATATATGGACTGACATTACTGGGTCGGTATTGACGGATCGCCCGAAGTACTTGTGAAGTATTGAATATCGCGAGCGAGTGCATTGTGGTGTTTGTTATAACGTCGCTTACAACAGCTTTTCACCTATCATAGCTTGTTTTTGTGTTATTTAATAAGAGATAGAAAATTGAATTTTTTATTTATTCGAAGCGCAACCGTCAAAGTCCAAGATTGCGTTGGACGAACTTATTGTTGCAACTTGTACAACGAGCCTTCGGGACCTTACGCGCCACAAAGTGGCGAACTTGCACGATTAGTTTGTAATGGTTTCTCGGGGTAACTGGAAATGTTGATAACCGAGTAAAGGGCCGGTCTATATGCGCTCCAAATATGGGTCATCATCATCGCTTCATTTGCTGGCGAGCATCAACTGCATCCTCTTCTAAATTTAGGTTCTCGAAAAACCACAATTCATCTTAAAGTTTGTTTTAACAACAATGGCCGAGAGAAAGAGTAATAAAAATCATCAGAGCAAACCTTTCATTTCTCATGGTAAATATGACGAAGAATAATAACGATGACGCATCAGCGTATAACGGATTACTGTCGCGCGACGCAGCTCCTTGAAAATTAAAACTCATTCGTCACCCGGGCATGTTTTCATTCATCATTTAATCAGTCGTGTATAATATACTTTGATAAAATCGTTTTGGACTGGCCTCTGTCACACTGCTTGAATTTTCCAGTTCCTTATAGTTCTGGCTAGCGAATATAGATGATTCGAGGCTCTAGACTCCAAAATCAAGATTAACCATTTCCCCGTACACAATAATACGCGCGATGGCAATCTCTCAAGGTCGCGAAGCATACAAAGTGTGTCGGCGTCATCAACCGCGAGATCCTATCACACCTGTATAAAACGTCGTGCGTTCGTGTTTAACAAGCTAATCCTCCCACCCCATCTATACATAGCTGCTCAACCGTTTACGTTTCGTTTTGCACTACGAGCGTCTTATCGACGCTGCTGAATAATTCAATCATTATGCATATACCTCGCTTTACGTAAAATTAAAAAAAAAAAAAAATACTACGCGTGCATTATCGAGGGTACACAAAAGACTGCTCGATAAATTAAACTCTCGGTTCCTTCTTTTATCCGGAATTCGGACTCGGCTGTCACTTTTTTTGCGCTTCCCCCATTGTTTCGACTGATTCACGATCTTTCGCGGTTGGATGTTTCGCGGGAGATGAAGCTGCGAGTTTATTTTACTTTCGCCGCGAGCTTATTTATACACTGTGAATGCGCTTCAATTAGCGTCACTTTTTCGAGGACGTCGAATTGCCCCGAGAGTTCGAAACGAATTTAGCGCGTGAATACGAAAAACAAAAACGACGGGCGTTTCCGTGCGTTTTTTCATTTTTAATAAAACGCGCACATCAGAATTTAGCCGGGTACGAGCTTCCATTATTAATCTCCGGGAAATTCTTCTGAAATAAAAACCCGACTTCACGACACGGCGATATCCTCGAGAGCGTCGTCGTCCCTGTGCCGAAGGGAGACAAAAAATCTCATCAAGAAGCTGAGCTGCAACTTTCCGGGAAACTACTCCGAAAATTCTCTTCTTTTCAATTACATCCTCTGCTCCAGCTGCAATTAAAAATTAAAAGACCTACACTCGTTAACCCGTCCCTCCCTCTCGAGGGTTGCCTTTTCGAGTGTAATCCCTCGACTCGATTTTTATTCAATACTTATAAAAATTCTAGCAGCGTCGAAGCACACGATGAGGGAATAAAACTGCGGGAATCAACCGAGTGAATTTCTCGCTTCGCGCCCCCGCGTTAATCAAGCTCGTTTATCACGGAGGCTCTGCCCGAGGGTGAGAGAAACTCGAACAAAGGCTGCGGATCTCGCGGCTGATGCTTTTTCGAGCTTTGATTTCGATATAGTCGCTGTTCACGCAGATTTTGGCTCTTTCGCAAATTTTATTTTTATTTTTACGGTTTTAAAGAAATAATACGAATCGTATGTTCCGAGAATTTAAATTAAAAAAAAATAGCCGGAATTCAAAGGCACATCAGAACAGTTTTCGAAGAGCAGCGACGCGGAGGAAGAGAGTGAAAGAAGCGGAGCGCGTATGCATGCATGTTTAATGCGCGCAAAGTTGAGCTGTTTGAATGCTGATTTTCGCTTCAAATCGACCTGAAACAAGCTCATTCATTCGCCTTCCGCGCAATTTCCGGTAATGTTTCTCCGCTCCCTTTACTCTCTCGCTCAGAAGCTCGTCGCGGGTCGTTTCTACCCCACAATGGTTACGAGCGCGATAAGACGCCGATAATTGTAAAAAAAGCCGAGATTGCGATATAGCTCCGACGGTTAAGGTTATATCGATAAAATTTGACATTTACGCTTCGAAAAGTTGATAGCTTAATTTTTGCAAAAAAATAAGACGGCATCGCTTTATTCTCGCGTGCGTATGCGCGGAATTCGAAAATGCTGGATAGATTCCGTCGAGCGGAATCGAAGGAGCTCGAAATATTGGACTGTAAATATTCGCGAATAAACAGGGATCGGCCGGGCGAATAAATTCCTCTTGGCTTTATTGTTTTCCATACACCAAGCACACACATCCCTGTACATGCCGTATATTTATTATTATCGCAGCTGCGCAGGCGTTATTATTCTCTCGGCATATCGCAAACTTGATATATATCGGCCATGATGATAAAAATCGCGCGTCGATTACTATACGCGGTGTACACTGAATTGCCTATACCGCATTTCGACGTATTAGGCTTTAATGATATGAAGTTGTGCTGTAGAGACGCCGGAAATTAATTACACCGCGATACTAATTACGCGCGTGTTTCGAACTTCCGTATAGATATATTAATAGTGGGAAATTTACGATATGGAGTCGTATTAATCAATGAGGCGCGTATATGAGTTATAATCGATCACCGACTTGAGTTATTTTCGTCGTATACGAAAGAATCATCATTTTTCGGCAGCAGCGTAACTTTCGCCCATAAGTCGAGAGACTCCAGATGACAGCTACATCTCGATCAGCGAGTGTATCACGATGATTTTCTCAGCGGTCCCCATATTTCACGTCCGATATAGGCAATTAAGCTTTCGGGGGGAGAAAATATATTCACCCTGAGAATATCCGGCTAAAAATATCGCACTTTTTTTTATGGGCCGTATCGTTAAGAATGACGAGCGATTATGCCTTGTACAGAGAAAGCGATAGCTCTCGTCGATGAGAGATACAGCGAATAGCTCGTGGATGATTTTCGCGCGATTACACGAGTGCACGGGAGAACCGCGACCACTCAACGTTTCATCGAGTGGGAAAGTGGAGCTTCAACACAATATGCCCTCGCAGTCTGTCTGTCTCTCATGTCTCTCGGCATCGACACTCCGAATGACACTCGCTTTGCTTTTTAACGCTGACGATGCGCTGCGTCGTCGAGAGAGCTTGCGTTGGACATACTTTTTTTACGGGTTTTTTCCCCGGAAGAGGGAAATGTGGGTCAGATTGTTAATTGTCCCTTTATATGCGCTGTTATACTAGCGAAATTATGATGAAAAGCTGTGTTTACGTTAAGCTAATTGTTGCCCTCCTTGATGTACTCTTGTTGGATAACTGCAACGCACTGCGGTAAGGCTATTTAAAATTCATCAAAAATGTGGGTTATCATTGCAATTAATTTGGCTCACTGCGCGCACATAAAATATTCCAACGCGTGTAATGAGCGAGTAAAATTCGTTCGCACACAACCCCACATTAAATTAAAAACGAGAAAAACCACTCATTCCACCCAAAGCTCTCTTTCAACGTCGAACAATGCAAGCCGACGACAAAAAGCTCCAAAAAAAGCTCAACTCTCGGATATCCTTTGCGCAGCATTTCTCACGCATCGCGGCGGGAATCGCCTAGCAACCGTCGTCATCCTCGGCGGCGGCGCAGCCCCCGCCGGCTCGACTACACGTTTATACCTATACATACACCTAGCCCGGTCGACGTCGTCGTCGTCGTAGTAGTAGTCGCCGTAGTAGCCGGTCGCCGCCGCGGCAGCAGCGCTCTATACGCTCTCTCCGCTCGGCGAGCTAACTGCTCCGCTGCTGCTGGTGCCGCTCCCGCGCGCTTCGACCACCGCCAGTAGTTTAGCTCGTAGTCTGGCGTGCGCCACACGTCCTAGCCACTCTTCTTCTTCTTCTTCTTCTTCTCTTTCCTATATTCCTGTCTCTTCCCTCTTCATCTCCCTTATTTCTTTTCTCCCTTCGATCTCGCTTCGTATTTCGTTGCTTCTCACGAGCTGGGCTTGGCGAACGCTACGAGGGGTGCTTTTGTGCAAGTGTGGATCTCGTAGTGGGTTCTTTTTTTTAAATACACTCTATTACGATAAGTGGCAAAAGTTTATGTGACAAGTGCGAAATAAAAAAGAAAAAAAAAACGTCACGTGACTGGTGCTCATACAGAATGGCTCTCGAGTGTTCATTGACTGATGCATTTAGCCCAGTTTCCTGGTAGCCTCCGCGCTGGGTGAATCGTCGCTGGAATTCGAAAGCATATGTGATATCACTCGCGATGGGAACACCCACGAAAACTTTTGCCGACGCGACGACGAGGACGAATTTCTCGATTGTTGGAGTTGCATAATGTATAATACACATCCCCCTCCGGACAATTTGCATTTGAATAATCGCTGTTCTTACTCATCGTTGACGCGTTTGTGCGTTCATAATGCGAGCGCGTGGCATAGAGGCTTAGTTATCGTTAAGTAGGTCAGCGCGTCATTAATTATTTAATCCCTCCAGGAACTACATAAAAATTACGTCGTAAATAATCGATTGCTGCAATAGACGCGGACAAGCTCGTGCGTCCAGCGCTATATTAATTAACAATTCGAATTTCAATGCCGTCGCTCGCGCAGCTGTGCGTCCGCGCTCGAATCGAAGCTTCCGAGCGAACATAACCTCGAATCTCCCTTTGTGTAAACACACAGCTCGTTTGCGTTCGATCATCAGTTTAGAAAAACACGCGATTGAGCTTTTCGCGTGCTTGGCGCCACTTTTACGATGTCAGCCTCTTTATAAACTGCCCTCGAGCCTCTTCTCCTCGTCTTCGCGACGATGTATAACACACACGTGTATACAGACCGATACGTTATCGAGAACAAGTCTGCGCAGAGGTATATAACGCTTGGGATAGAGGAAGGAAAAAAGTTAGCGGGAAGTTTGCTTCATAACGTTTAAAAGTGCGCGAAACTCCGGCGGTCGTGCTTTTTCGCGGAGAGAAAGTTTCGGCGTACTACTGCTGTATATAGATAGCTTTCTGCTGCTGGGATTCGTTTTAGTTTTTCGACGACTGCAGACTTTCTTGGAAAATTAAGGTGGCTCTTTCCCCTTATACCTATATAGCTAGATGCGGACGAAAAATTGATTTCCGAGAGAGGAGGGAGGATTTACAAAGTTTTAATTGCGCTTTTCTTCGTGCGCGATGAAATTGTTTCTCGAGAATTCGTCGGGCATTTCTCGTTCATTTTTTCTGATTTGCTGTTGCACGAATAAACAAGGCGAATAAACAGGTCGCTTTATGTACGCTGAACTGTGAACTACACGGCAGGAGCTCTTATCGCGTTACGGGAAAGAGAAAGGGTGTACATATTGACGCTTATCGAAAGTGCAAGTTTGCGCGGCTGTTTTTACGCTCCGCGTGCAAGCTCGTGAGATTTCGACGATACTCTGCGCGTGTATGTACACGAGAGACGCTCCAAATTTGAAGTAACCAATTTTTTGACATTGATATCGCGTTTCTTTGTGCACTAATGAAACGGATAGAGGCGACGAGTAATCGTGGTCGTAAATAAAGCTCTATTCACCATTACTTATTTACGTGACATCACAAAACAATAGACGTTATAATGTGCACTAAATAAAATGATAATGTAGACGTAGTCGTACTTTATTATGCCATCTCCTTTTGTGCAAAAAGGCAGTTGTGGATATAACAGTCTTACTCAACAAAGCGTAATTAAAAAATACACGATATCTCAAACAGTATATGAACAGTTCGATTGTGAATCCTCTCACGATCCGTCTAACAAAGTTAAGACGAATGAAACAAGTTCTCGGCGCGTTATATCACACTGCAGCTAGTGGCCGCCGAATAAACTTTCATCGCGCGCACGGAAGAGCTGCTTTGCCGCTTATCGAATTTTTCCGACTTTAATTACGACCGCGCCTCGGAAAAACATCCTCCGGACTTCCGAGCGACTATATATATATATATATATATATATATATATATATATATATATATATATATAAATCCTCCCTCGCGCAGGAAAAATCGGCTCGTCGGCAATTTGCACCCTAACGAAGTCCAATTTTACGCGGCAATCAGCTCTTCGGTCTGATTTACATTTATTCATCGTATATCGTGTAACGGCTGGACTATCTCTCGCTCTAATTTCGCGGATGAAAATTCATGGAGGTACGGCGTCGCGGTCGTTGCGCAATTTACGTTAAAGTCATCCGCGGTCGAGAGAAGATTCCAAATGCGGTGGTAATACGTTGCCGGTTTCAGGGTGTATGCGCCAGTTTTGAGAGGAAATGAAGGAGGAGTGTTTGCGAATGAATAATTAGCCGTGTATACGCTGTTTTTCTGCGTGCGGCCTTTTCGCGAGTAGGGGCTCTAAATAGCCCAGTCTATTGAGGCGTGGAATTGGCTTTTTGTTTGGATTGAGATTAAAATGAATCTCGCATCGCCGGAGGGTGTATACGCTTGGAATTATGCGAAGTTTGTCATTTTGCGGGAGAATTTTTCATGCCTGAAATTTTTCAGTCTGAAAGTAGCTTGAAAGTTCGAGTTTTATAAAGTCGAGAAAGTAATTAGCCGAGGCTTTGATGGAAAAATCAAAAATTGATAAAAGAGACGAGCAAAGCGAATAACCCAATTCGATCAAGCTGAATTCCTCGGCCGTCACACCCGTCGTCGATAACTCGCCCGATTCAATAAAAGCTCGTAGAAGCTTAAGCAAACGCAATTTCTCTGGCATATCAACCGCAATCGTAAAATGAATCGGGCCAATCGTCATCAGGCCTGCTGCTGGGCAATAAAACACTTGAAAAACGTACGAGCGCCTCAAGTGTTTCTCCTTTACGCTACTGCGCTATAACCTCATCCTCGCAAATTCTAATCTCGATTCACGCACCGATGCATCCGCCTGGGGGCAGCTATACGGCCGGATATCAATTTCGTGTATATTTCGTTCCTCTTTAGAGCCACTCGATTCCAAACTGTGTATAGCTCTCGTGTCGCTTCCGGCTCGCTTCGACGGCGCTCGATTTTTCCGTTGATCTCGACACGTTATTGACGAGCGTCGATGATTGATTTTCCTAGATTTTTATCATATAGGATCGGGAGTGTGCGAGAGGCTATATTCTTTTTGTCTCTGACATTTTATTTCGGAAAAAATTTATCGGATCGCACTTTCGAGAGTGTTCTCGATACGGATGAAAAAATAATCTCCGCGTACTTTTCATCTAAAAAGCGCTGCAAAAAAAAAAAATCGAAACGATTGCCTAACGATGCGAAAAGCTCGGATATGAAACTCCCCCTTCAAATTCAGCGCCATCAACGGCACTTCTTTCGCATCGCGTCCCAAACTCCAACAATCGAAACATCGTCCCCGCGTCACGAGTCGCTCGCTAGTCACGAAGATCGAACTCTTTGTACAACTTGCAGAGAGAAGCAGAAGCTCGACGAGTGAACATCAGTCCCGAAGTTTCCTACTCGACCGGAAGCCGCCACTGACTCGTCACAAAAAAGAAGAATTTTCCGCGTCATTTGATTTTTTCCGCGCGATATGCCAGGTGTCGCGCGTTAAAAAGCTCTCTTGAGAGGATCCTCGGAAAAAAGGCTGTGGCTTAATGAAAATATAAAACGAACGGCTGACAAAGGGAGAACGAGCTTCTTTCCCTTTGACGGAGGAAGTTTTTTTCGCTTCGAAAAAAGACGTTTCTTTTTCACTCGAGGAGGAGGAATAGAATCCGGAAGCAGGACGAAATTTGGTTTGGAACGCCGAAAACCTTTTAGCCTCTTATTCTCGGACAAAGAAGAGAGTAAGCGCAGGTTCCGTGAGAAGATATGCGCGAGGTACATCTCGGGAAGAGAGAGAGAGATAGAGAAACGCGAGGAGCGAAGAGGACTTTCGTAACAAAGTGACTGATCGATTTAAAGAAGTTCGTTACCTCAGGCGAGCAAAGAAGGCTATATTTGACTTACGACTATCTCGATCGCGTCTGTGCATAGTTTCTCGTAGATCAGACACGTTTTATACTTATTTTTTTATAATAAAACACGTAAACGACCACGACGAGGCTATGGAGTTTTTTTACTATTACGATTTTTCATCGTTCGAAGAGAGGTAGAATATCTTGACTTCGAGTGAATAGTGAAAATACCAGAAGAAAATCTTACGCACTAGAACAAAGTTTTAGGTAAGAGTTCAGCCGAAATTATCTCGAACTATATGAGCACACGCGTGTAAAAGACGTTTCCATAGCCCAGCTATTCCATTTTTTCGCGCGAAAGCTCGTAAAAGTCCTTTTTAATAAATAACTCAAACGGCGTCGGAGGAAATTTCGTTGTTTCGGCTAATTTCATTATTCAAAACACGATTAGCGCCCATTAAGCACAGACTGTTCACTATCACACTGAAGGACGCGGGAAATGAGCCTCAAATGAAATGGTCAAAAAAAAGAGGCGCAGAGAAAAATTAAATTTTACGTCGAAAGAAAATGGGTCACCTATCTACACACACCGCGTAATAATTATCGATCCATTAAGTCGTCGGCTCTCGCTTTTTTCAACGATTTTTCTTATCTACCGCTGCTAATCGCACATTTTTTCCTAACTCAACCTCCAAGAACGTGTGAACGCGACGTTTCATTCGTGGAAGCTCGAATTACGTGTAATTCCTGTCTTTTCAAATATTTATTCGTTTCGATCGTTGCACGATGAAAAAAAGCCCGTTACTTCTCGGATATTCGCGGCGAATCTCATTAAGCTGCAGCGGCGCATCCGCAGAATAAAAACGCGAACGGAAACCGCGGCATCTGTCAAGGGGCGTCTTTTGCACGCGCGAATTCGTGTATAATCCCCAGCTCCTCTGATCGTCTGAATAATTCCCTCAGTGGACTGGCTAGTTTGAGCGAAAAAAAAGAGAGGGGGAAAATAACAAGAATCGGCAGGCGCGTTTCAGCGATGGAGGGATGGAGTACCAGTGCGTCATCGTGTACACGGTGATCTCGCCCTCGACGAGCCTAGCGCCGACTCTGCGACTCCAGCTCGAGAGTACGATCAGCACACAGCCACCCGCTGGATGCATCGCTTGGATCAAGTCCTGGATTAAGAGGTAGAGGGATGATGGAGTCGGTCAGTTTGGTCGTTTTTCGCTCTGTGTTTCACGCTACCTATATAAAAGGAAAAATGCAGGCGTAACCTTATTCGGAGCAATCGGAATGTAATGATTATCCGCTCGATAGTTACAGCAGCTTCAAATGCTCACTTTTTCCCAGAGGATGCTCATTATATACTGCGCGTTTACCCGTTGCCGCAGCGCTGGGATTGCGTTTCTCTCTCTTTTCGCTTGTTTTCGTCGGGACCGATCGAGCGCGACTCGCTCGCGTTTCTCTCGCTTTTCTTTGCTTGGCGTTATCTTTCTCGTTTCGCTTCTTTTTCCGCAGCTGGCACTCGTGTGTGTGTCAGAGGGACGGACTTGACTCTGTAGAGCTTCTATTTGTTAGACTTTCGGATAAACTTCGTAGCTTGTTTGTAACGGAGTTTCACAAAGGGCTTTTTGTAAAAACCGACGAGACACTAATCGATCGGAAAGAGACGTGTAGTAAACAATACAAATGGGTCCGACCACATCATGGCTATACTACTTTCCGCGATTGTTATCATGAATTATTTCCGCGTGAATTTCGACGGAAGGTAAATTTCACTTCGCCAGTTGAATATCTACCTTCACTTCTGACATTTGCATTCGTTCGAGTACTTTCCCATGGGTCACTGTCGACCATGACGATTCCCAAGGCAAAAGTGTAGCATTACTCCGAGTGAAATATTTCTGCGTCCATATACACCCACAGGATGTTTGAAATTGTATAGCAGAATGTCAAAGAAGATGAGACTTGATCAGCACACTGCATAGCATCTCAAACATCCGGAGACACGTTCGAGAGCTTTTGTGCTTATGTATGTGCTTCGCGTGGGGATTGATATATTTTTTGAGCGAGAATAGAATTCATCCGAGACAATACCGTAAAGTTAACATGATTGAACAATGACTGAACTCTTGTTACGCTGTACAGCGAAGATTTTACTGGTCTTTCGTTGATTCTAGAAAGACCAATAAAGTTCTTCTAACTTCCTGAATAGACGATTCATTCGCAAGCTCTGTTGTAAGCTCTACCCACCGAACTGTAATAAAATATCGATTTTCCTCTTCCATGTAATTAAAAGTTGTTACGCAGCCAAGTGGATAAGTTGAAAAGCTGCTTTGGTTAGAACTCCGTAAACTGCGTAATTTGCAGCGGCAAAAAACAGAATTACCGCTGGACAAAAAATATTTACGGAAAATTTTCCTCGGACAAAAAAATAATATATGCACAATTATGAACTTTATCATCTCTGGATTACAGCGTCGATGCTCAAGGGAATTTTTTCCCTTAACATCGCACGCGCTATAGTCTCCAGCACTGAACTGTCGCTAATGAATATTTAACGCTAACGCTTATTTTTTATTACCATTACAGAGCTGTCGCCGCTTATCTCCGTGCTCTGAATCTCAGCCCCAACAATGCAGTCGTCCACGGTAACTTGGCCTGTGTCTACTACGAGCAGGGGTAAGAGTTTGGTTTCGATTTTCATTCACGTATACTTTCACGCGTTTTTCCTTGTTTTTTGTTATCGTTGCCCCGCCGGAAGGCCGAGGCGATGAACGCCGGACTCGGTTTTTTTTTTCCCAACCCACGCAAGCGTTTTTATATTTTTCCGTAGGACGTGCAGTCGAGGGAATGAAAATAAAGTGGTCTGTTTATACGCGTATACTTTTCTTCATTATTTCAAATGAGATGCAACGCGATGCACTTACGTCCGCTGGTTTCTATTGGACTGTCGGAGCTCGGCTGTAATGACTTTTTCCATTAATTTTGTATAGATCGTAACGTAATTAATTGTGTTCAGTTGACAAAGTCGAAAAAAGATATTAAATGCACGTTCGAACGTAATATCAAATCCTAGAGTAACTTGCATCGATCGAAACGATAAGCGATCGGTATACGAGAATCGAGAATCCCATCATGCACTGCCCACCTCATCCCTAAGACTAAGCCGAGCAAACAGAATCTCGAGGCATACATCCATGAGATACGAGGAGCGTAACACTGACAATTCACATGCTTGCAGGCTCATCGATTTGGCGATCGACACATACCGTCGCGCGATCGAGCTACAGCCGAATTTCCCGGATGCCTACTGCAATCTGGCGAACGCGCTCAAGGAAAAGGGTCAGGTGGTCGAGGCCGAGGAGTGCTACAACACGGCACTCCGCCTCTGCCCGACGCACGCTGACTCCCTCAACAATCTGGTACGATCAACAACTGCTCGTCTCCCCTTGTGTATATACGTATAGATCTGACTACATGCAGTTGGGCGTCTGTTTACGACGGGTCGTATAATGCTCGTATGTGCAAAGGCGACGAAGGACGTGTTCCTTTTTTACTCGTTGTATCGAACTTGACAAAGAATACTTTTCGGATTCTGCATTGCAAAGTCGACAATTCGTTAGCTCTTTGACTTTTGCGCAGGCTTTCGCTCGAGTGATTCTTTTGGACGATTGAACTACTCGAGGCAAGAGCACGTCCTTGACAAATTCGATGTTGTTGCCGGGTGATTTTATTCGGAGTGGTCTGACTAAAGATCTACAATATTTAATGAAGCCTGTGTAGAATATAATAGCTTAATGACTTTGTACAAGATTATATCTTATCACTCGCATATCAACTAATTCCCGACTTTCTTCTCCAGGCCAACATAAAACGCGAGCAGGGATACATCGAGGAGGCGACGCGCCTGTACCTGAAGGCCCTCGAGGTCTTCCCCGAGTTCGCAGCAGCCCACAGCAACCTGGCCTCCGTCCTCCAACAACAGGGCAAACTCAACGAAGCCCTGATGCATTACAAGGAAGCCATCCGCATCCAGCCAACTTTCGCTGATGCCTACTCAAACATGGGCAACACCCTCAAGGAGATGCAGGATGTGCAGGGTGCACTTCAGTGCTACACCCGGGCCATTCAGATCAATCCGGCTTTCGCGGACGCTCACTCGAATCTCGCCAGCATACACAAGGATTCGGGCAATATTCCCGAGGCCATTCAGAGCTACAGGACAGCGTTGAAGCTGAAGCCCGATTTCCCGGACGCCTACTGCAATTTGGCTCACTGCCTGCAGATCGTATGCGACTGGACGGATTACGAGGCAAGAATGAAGAAGTTGGTGTCGATTGTCGCTGAACAGTTGGACAAGAACAGGCTGCCCAGCGTGCACCCACATCATTCCATGCTGTATCCACTGTCGCACGATTTCAGAAAGGCCATCGCTGCGAGACACGCCAATCTGTGCATTGAGAAGGTTATTTGACGATTTTTATTTTGGGCGTTTATACAAATAGAGTCAAAAGTATTTTTGCTCTCAATTCATACAATCAACGGGTAGAATAATTCGGTTGCGCACGTCATTTGATAAAGTTTAAAAGTTGTGAAAAATAGGCTGTCGCGTATATATATTCCTCGAGTGCCGTTTGTAACCATGAACAGAGTCAGAAACCAGCTGCCTCACCGATCATAATGAAGAGGTGAAGGATACGCAATAGATCAATTGCACTTCGAATTGGCCGGACTGTCATTAATCACGATATAGTATACTGTAATAGACGGTACACCGCTCGCAGCATCAGAATTACAATTTTACGTGCGCATTCGTGCTCAGTCATGGACAAAAATACCGCATTGCGAGATACTGATTTATCGTTTTTTGCGAATTTACGATAAAAATTTGATGGTCATGCTATACGGCCAATTAATACATTTAAAAATAGAAGATACTTTCATGAAATTCGACATGTTTATATTAAAATTTAGTAGTCTATTTATTAAAAACATAAATTTTATCTAAATTTTACAGATGAGTAGACTTTCCATTTTCGTATTTTGCATTTTATGAACGATAATAATGTAGTATAATACTCAACATTATTCAAGCTCCATTCTAAATGCTTTTATACTTTAATATTGTCGTAACTTTTTATAGTATTTCTTATAAAAACCATGAAGCTTTTTATTGCAAATATGAACCACGGTCTTTAGAGCACAAAATGTTATGAAAAAGAGTTAAATTACATTATTTGATCATAATGAAATAATAATTTTTGATAAAAATTCATGGCGGAATCATAAAAGACGTTTGCAGTTTTCAGATCAGTGAGATTTGAACAGAAAAATACTATGAAATTCTTTTTTCTTTTTTTAAATACTTTTGGAAAATATAAACCTCATTTACTCATAGATTTATTTTCTTTGCAGATCCATGTACTGCACAAACAGCCCTTCAAGTATCCACGAGAAGCAGGAATGCGTCTCAAAATTGGTTACGTATCTTCAGATTTCGGTAACCACCCGACATCACATTTGATGCAATCGATTCCCGGACTGCACGATCGCAACAACGTCGAGATTTTCTGCTATGCCTTGAGCTCAGATGACGGCACGACTTTCCGCGGAAAAATTGCTCGCGAGTCTGAGCACTTCGTCGATCTGTCTCAGGTGCCCTGCAACGGCAAAGCTGCCGATCGCATCAATTCCGATGGTATTCACATTTTGGTTAACATGAACGGATACACCAAAGGCGCGAGAAATGAAATCTTCGCGCTGAGACCAGCTCCCATACAAGTTATGTGGCTGGGGTACCCTGGAACCTCAGGAGCTAGCTTCATGGATTACTTGATCACAGATGAGGTCACCTCGCCTCTTGAACTTGCCAGTCAGTACAGCGAGAAACTTGCCTACATGCCGCACACTTACTTTATTGGAGATCACAGGTAAGCTTCTTTTTGAATTTTACCATTAAAAGTACAGTGTATTCTTGATAATAGCAAAAACAAACAATTATCATTTTTTAAATAAATAACGTCATTTAATTTCATATTTTCGTTTTTTAGACAAATGTTCCCTCATCTGAAAGAGCGTCTTATCTTGACGGACAAGCTCAACAAGGGCAACAAACTAGCAGACAATGTAGCAGTAATCAACGCCACAGATCTTTCTCCCATGATCGAGAATACCCTCATCAAGGAGATCAAAGAAGTCATCGTGCCAGAGGGTCAGTCCAAGAGCAAAGCAGTTGAGATCTCCATGAAAGTTGCCGAGTTACCAACTACTACACCAATCGAGACCATGATCGCAAGCGGTCAATGCCAGATGTCTGTTAATGGAGTTGTAGTTCAAAATGGCATGGCCACTACGCAAGTTAATAACAAAACCGCCACTGGCGAGGAAGTACCACAGAATATTGTTATTACAACGAGACAACAGTACGGTCTGCCCGAGGATGCGGTTGTTTATTGCAATTTCAACCAACTGTATAAGATTGATCCTCTTACACTTCACATGTGGGCATATGTAAGTAAAATACAACTTTGATTGTACGACTTAATAAATATTTCGATTTATACTTTTCATCATTTTTTAAAATTATATTTTACTTTTGTAGATTCTGAAAAACGTGCCGAACAGCGTTCTCTGGCTTCTGCGTTTCCCCGCCGTTGGCGAGCAGAATCTTCAGACAACAGCACAACAACTTGGCCTGGCTCCCGGTCGAATTCTGTTCAGTAACGTCGCAGCTAAGGAAGAGCACGTGCGTCGTGGCCAACTGGCTGATGTCTGCCTTGACACGCCACTGTGTAATGGACATACCACTAGCATGGATGTGCTGTGGACGGGAACGCCTGTGGTTACGCTGCCTGGCGAAACACTGGCCTCTAGAGTAGCTGCCAGTCAATTGAACACACTGGGCTGTCCAGAATTGGTGGCACGCACGAGGCAAGAGTATCAAGAGATCGCCGTCAGGCTAGGAACGGATAGAGAATTGTAAGTATCTGTCAAAAGTTGTAGTGGTATTTCGTTCGAAAATGTTTAATTAGAATTTATTAACTTTCGGTAAGCGTGTAAGATTTTAACGGTGCCTGCAATACCGACTTCAGGTACTTCGCGTTTTTCTCTTTTATTTTATTAGATATAACTAAATATTTTCCGATTTACTTCAGTCAACCCTAATTCGTTGTTATTTGTAATATTCATTTAAAAATTGGATAATTAAACTCGTAATAATAGCTTTATCGTTGATGAATACTTATAAAAACTTACTCTTTCAGCTTGAAAGCCATACGCGCAAAGGTCTGGGAGGCACGATCAAATAGCCCACTATTCAACTGTAAAATGTATGCTGCTGGCATGGAAATGCTCTACAAGAAGATGTGGGAGCGTTACGCGCGAGGCGAGAAGCCTGATCACATAGCCGCAATCGACAAAGCGGACAACCAGATTGAGACGACGATTTCATAATTTCCACGCTAAAATGCATCAAAGAAAAAAAAATGATTAAAAAATGCAAGTTGGCACTGGTGGCCATTCGATCTCCAGAGCTCGTACAATTTTCTCTCTGTATTAGCCGCAAACAGAAAAATGAAGAAGGGAAGTTTAATTTTCGTGAACCTATAGCATTTACAAAATAAACAAAGAAGCGAGGTTGGCGAGCTCGCCATCGCTTTTCAACTTACTATCGACTACGAGAAAGACTTTGCTAGCTGAGCGAGCTTAATTGTTCGCTAATTTTGTTGTTGTTCCAACAAGACTCGTTTAAGGGTTTTAAGGCACTCGTTTCGACAATCGACGAGCTGACGTCTTTAGGAGAAATCTTTGAAACATTTAAATGATATATAGTTCTTTTCGGTATGACTATGCGCGTTATATGCTATTTATTTGATGACATATTGATGAATAGGTACATTCTGTACGGGGGTCGTTGATATATAAAGTAATTTGCTTTGATTTTTCTAACGAACACAGTAATCAACACTGATATTGTCTCTTTCTCACGCATTATGACAAGCTACGAACTTTTATTTTACATATATTTTTACCCCCATGATCGAGTTTGTATTCGCAACTTCTAATTTTTCCTGATAAAGCCAATGAATACAAGCCCTTTTGTGAAAGAATATCGAAGAAACTATTAAATGTGACATCGCACCGAATAAGATAAAAAAAACATTGAATGTCGAATGATTTAATAATACATGGTGTGAACGTGATTGATGATGAAGTCACTTTTATGATTGTATAAATTGCCGAACGTTTATCAATACACCTGTAAATAATTAAAAAAGATGCTAATTACGAACAGTTACTTTAACCTCGTTTATAGTTATTAGCTTAAGGTAAGCTCGAGAGATGTGTGGAACGTTACGTATAAATCGTATAGTGAGTATGTACATTTAGGAAATAAAAATAATACATATTTAAAGTTTTTGTAGTTCTCAATCAAACCATGACGTTGCCGTTCCCGAATACTCTACTACATTTTATTTAAGAGCTATTATCAACACTGTCATCGGCATTATGTGCTTCTTAGTTAGATTGTATTCTTTAAAATTCGTACATCACCTATCTTAGGTTCAAAGTCAGCCAGACAAAATTTAGTTTGGAAAACCTAGATATGTTAAATATGAAATCTTGTACTTTGATTAGAAAAGAGGGTTGAAACACTTTTGTATTAAACTATCTTTATTATCAAACGATCCGCTATTGTAAACCATTGTATCATGGGCAGGTACTCGTGGAGAGCAAGCGAACACTTACCGACACTGTAAACCACATAACTCCTCAGCTTCAGAATCAGATGCCGCCACTAAGCTACGATCAGCCCGGGTCGTCCGAATTCCCACGAGTTCTAAATTCGGGCGCACACGCTACCGCTGTAAAGCTTCTCCTCGGGGGCTTTGCGCAAGAGCATAGACGAGCGCACGAATGAGGTCGAAAAGAAGAAAAACGTAAATATTTAGGGTCAACGCGGCAGAGCGACGAGAGCCCGCACGAGCGCGTGTATGTACACACACGAGAAAGCGTTATTTTCGTATTATTTATCCGTGCGGCTGCGTGCGTATGCCTTGCGCAAGCAACGAGAAAAGCGCCGAGGAAATCTCTACGCGGCGAGAGAGTAGCGATCGAAAGTTTTCACTTGGCTGCAGCGACTCGAGAGAGAGAGAGAGAGAGAGAGAGAGAGAGAGAGAGAGAGAGAGAGTGTGTGTGTGTGTGTATATGCTATAGGATAATTCTGGCACTGCTGCCGCTGCTGCTGAGTTTCGATCTTTCGACGGGAAATTTTCCCGACAGCTTGAGCTTCTTCGAGCCGGCGCGGGGAAATTGAATTTTCTGGCGAATGGCTCGTCAGATTATACGGAGCGGAAGGAATGCCGCTTTTAATTTAATTAGGTATCGCGGGCAAGTGGAAATTGATGAAAATGAAAATCGTGCTCGCTCGTTCGAAAATAGATTTGCATAATTCTGTCTAGCGTTCGTTACTGCATCTATTCCGAAAATTCGAGCGTAAATTACACAATAACCGATTCTAAATAACAGGCATTACGTAACAAACAAAGCGTGCACGCAACACGTAACAGCGTCAACGGATCTCCAGCTCGGAGAGGGAAAAACAACAAGAGTAGAAAATAGAAGCCAAAGCAGCAGCGGAACACATGACGCATCTCCAGCCGCAGCAGAGTCTTGCACACAAAAAGCCCAAAATAAGAACAAGGCCTGCGCGTAGAGCAGCAGCAGCGACGCTGGTCCCGCTCGATTCACTGCATTATACGTAGAGGCTACTGCTGCTGCTGCTGCTGCTGCTGCATCCAATTGAAATGAATTGATGTGTGCTCTGCTTCTGGTGTATAGACGAGCGTCATGGTCTCAATTCTCTCCTCTATGTTGCGATGCGTAGACGAGGCAATGGCAGAGGAGGAAAATTCTGTTCGGCGCGTTGGATGTTCTCGTTTTTTTTTTGCACCGCGTAAAGTGTGTAGTGGAGCTGCTGTAAGTGGAGGGAAAGTGTGATGTAGGTGATTTACTCGTCTAATGGGTATAATAATTTAGTCGGGAAAGGATCGCCAGCGCTTTCGCTCTATTTTAGATTCGTGAAATTTTCTCAAATTGTAGGTACTCGCATAATGATTCTCTGGAACTATTCTAAAACAGCGTAATGCGCACAAGAACTTTATAAACGAAAGTAGATACGGCCCAGATACAGCGAGACATTAGTACTGCGAATCAAACTAGTCGACTTTTCATCATTACGACTACATCATGCCTACACCAACGTTAAAGCTCGATCTCAGTCATCGCAATATTGCATCGAATTTAGAGCTCCAGCGAAAATCTAATGCAACTGTTTATTCAAACATCCAATATCTGTAACTAGGTCTGGCCACTCGTACACACCCACATGCACACATGCCTGTATAGAGCGCTATCAAGCCGAGCGAGCCAGCAGATTGACCTGTTCGCCTGATGCAGAAGTGGGCGGCGCTGCAGCGAAGGATAGAGAGAGAGAGAGAGAGAGAGAGAGAGAGAGAGAGAGAGAGAGAGAGTGACAAATTGACAGTGTCGGAGAACCGCGTAGCTATGTAGTATGTAAAACGCATAAGGCTAAAATCGCGAGCTGTCATGAGGATAGCGGGTATTACGCATATGCAAGTCCGCGACGGCGAACGTGTAAAGTGGCGTGGAGGATTAGCCTTTTTTTTTCGTTGGCTCGAGCTCTGGAGCTTTTTCGCGGTCGTGTGATGCATTGACTGGCCTAGTTTCGGAGGTGACTATGGCAGTTTTTGATTTATCTCTCGCGGCTCTCGAAGACGGGTCAAATGGATGAAAAATAAAATAGTCTCCACAATCGCCGATTCAAACTGAAAGATAACTGAGACAATCCGTAGAAAGTTCCTTTCAAACTTTAAGAAGAAGCGTCGAAAGATAAAGAAAACCGTATATCCCATTAAAATGTAAACCAAATCCGCGGTACTATGCGAAAGCAATTTCCAGTATAGTAGCGCAGAGCAGCGGAAAACGAAAAAAAAAAAAAATTCTTTCATCCCGCTCAGCACTTGCCAACTTTTCTCCAGCGCAACGCCTGCTATATATACATATAACGAAACTATGCCGACCGATGCAAATGCATCGGAAATGCATAAAACATCGGGCTCGAAACAAAAAGAGAGGAAGCTGGCAGTGCGCGAGAGAGAGAAAGAGAGAGAGAGAGAGAGAGAGAGAGAGAGAGAGAGAGAGAGAGAGA
>QLSS01000008.1:2926974-2975494 GCA_024372645.1 Trichomalopsis sarcophagae
AGAGAGAGAGAGAGAGAGAGAGAGAGAGAGAGAGAGAGAAGCATCGCTGGGTATAATAGACAGAAAGAAAAGCTGCAGGCAGCCTCACCAAGACAGAGAGAGAGAGAGAGAGAGAGAGAGAGAGAGAGAGAGAGAGAGAGAGAGAGAAGCATCGCTGGGTATAATAGACAGAAAGAAAAGCTGCAGGCAGCCTCACCAAGACAGAGATAGAGAGAGAGAGAGAGAGAGAGAGAGAGAGAGAGAAAGAGAGAGAGAGGGATAGCAACGCCGGCAGCCCGGGCTTCGAAGGGATCCTTGACATAAATAATCAGCAGTGGAGCACAGAGGGAAAGAGCATCGCGCCTGTGTGTGTGTGTGTGTGTGTGTGTGTAAGGGTAGGAGGCGGCCCGGTAACTATGGAGACGACATCGATCGCTTCGAGCTTACACGTCGCTGTCTGTGTAGGGGTGTACCACCACCCTCCTCTACGTATCCCTGTACGTGTGCAGACTTACGCGGGAGGGAGAGACGCTGCTCCAGTTCCGCGGCCGAATTTCCCCGGCTGTTTTACGCTCTTCGACTTCTACTTCACTTCCTGGCGTGACTTTACTACTCGGAGATCTTTGCTGCTGCTGTCGTTAGGCGCGATGCTTTTCTTCTTTATTTTTTACTTTTAGAAGCTTGATTGAGGAAAAAATGATGCTTTTTCCGCGGGGATTATCGAAATCCATGTAGCGCATGAATATTGGAACGTTATCGACTGCATCGAGGGGTCTGGCTAATATTTTCGGACATTACTGACCGAAGAGCAGCAATTCCAGCGGTGAATCGAGCCCTCATAAGCGGATGAACCTAATTCGGAGTTATCGAGCGATATCGCTACGTTCAATTTTAAACTCGTTGGAATTACCTAAACCGTGGGTAGAGGGAGTTTTTAATAAATCGACGGACGATTCAATTTTACGACTTTTTACGACGATGTAAAGCGTTCGCGTTACACGATTTCCATGCCACCCCTCCCGTCTTTATAGGAAAAGTCCGCCGAGAGCCGAGGGGAAAATTATACTGTTCGAGTTCTTAAAACGACTACCGGCTCATTAGCGACTTATGCGCGAGCAAGTTTTAAGAGCTTTTTTAAAGTCTCGAAGTTGCCGTCATAGCGCCGAGGATTCGCAGTCTAACTCGAAACTATTGTTCACATCGCTTCCGAGAAGCGATTAGCGTCATTAGCCTGGATTGCGTTTAACTATTTTTTATCTGATTTTTGTTTGGAACAAGTTTAGTAGATTGCTTCATTTTTTTTTTTTTTGAAATCGCTTTCTTTGAAGTCTCTCACTGGCAACTTTGACAATTAAAATAATAGCTCAGAAAAGCTTCTTATCTCGAAAGCTTACCCCGATATTTCTAACGTTTTCCCGGAATAAAAGCTCTATCACAGCCGATTCGCGTAAAAACAAATTCGGAAAATCGAAAACCACCGGCGCAACGAAGCTAACTAGCTCGAAAACTTTTTGGCACCCCACACACGTGGAGCAAGCGCGCATCTGTGTCGCGGCCCTTTCCTCGAGAGCTTCTCTCTCTCTCTCTCCATCCCCTTCGAGCTTGCGCGCGCGCGGGTAGAATCGACGTGGCCCGGCCTCGCCCCAGTTCTCTCTCTCTCTCTCTCACCCTCCCCTTTTCCCCGCGCGATTTCGAGCGCCGCGGAGAGCGCGTATACGCGAGGCGAGCTTTTCCGCGTCTTTCGAGAATTTCTCCACTGGACTCATTAAATACACCTACTGCTACTGGCTTCTTTCTTCGAGGCCTTTTTCGGAGGGGAGGCTGAATTTTTTAAGGTCGAGCATTCGGGGCTGTGTATACACGTGGTTCCATTGGGGAAGGTCCGTGTGCGGTACGCGAGAGCGATAAATCATGCGACACGAGAGAGATTTTTCTCGAGCTTTTGGCGAAGTTGCGAGAAAAGTAGGTTAGGCATTTTTCATTTTTTGAAAGTAGCAAGGTTTTACCTTTCCGTAAGTGATTTTTCACGACGCTTTAGGTGCAGTGGCATGGAGAGAAGAAGGAGTGGGATGACTTTTTTTTTTAATGAACGCATGTCTCGTCTAGCTTTTTAATGATTTGTTTTTCTGACGGAATAGTGAGGTCGCGGCTTCACCTTCCATACGCGCTTTTTGTCGCAATTCGCACGTAGCGTTGCTTATTCTGTTGTTCCGAGAAGTCGTCACCTGATAGCTTGACGTCACTTGCAAATAAGCCGAGATGATCGATCATTTATCAGCGAACGAATGCACATAACGAAAATCTCTCTTCAGTTTCCATAGTACTACATTTGCTTCGAGTGCGTTTAAAAAAAAATTCATCCATAAAAGACTTTCGATCCTCCTCCACGGCATAAAACGATTTCCCCCTACTGTATGAAGAGCAAAAAAAAAAAAAAATTCTCCGCTCGAAAAATACAGCCAACGCCTCACGCGACGACTTCGACAATGGGATGCATCGGCTTGCCCGAAGCTTTTGTATACCCGCGGAGGCCGTTTACGTAACGGCGGCGATGCTTCGCTGCATCGCAAAGAGAAGAAGAGGAAAAAATAAAGAGAATAGTATAGCAGCGTGAAACCTCGGCGAAAACGGTATGCAACACTGCGACACACAGGCTATCAATAATTATCGCTTCTTTTCTGAATGAGCGCGTGTATATTTACCCGCGTATAACACATCGGCTGACCTTATACGTATATCTCTCTTTGCACAGCCGCCTATTGTCTTCTCCATGGCGGCTCTGCGATTCTGTCTTTTTTGTTGCCGTTGCGTCGGCTGCGCGATGGACTTGGAGAAGCTATTATCGCACGATTATCTAGTTTCACGCGGCGCGCGGTGTCGCTTTTCACACGCGGGTACGTAATGAGCTGCGCTGAAGGAAAAACGGACGCGAGGAAATTGGGTCAGCGTGATGTTATACGCTCCGTTGAAACGTTAGACTATGGTTGTGTTAGGGCTTATGTGATGCTGAAGGGATTTTCGTTTATAATTTGTTAAAAAAAAAAAATCCGAGCCATTTTTCTCAATCTCCGGCCGAGAAATATCGCGTCAGCTATATCATAGCCTCCGCTGTAACAGCGGGTATTCCATCTTCATCCCGTGTTCTCCGGTTATATTCTCTCGGCCGGTCGCGCATTGCTCATCCTTTCAAGCCCTTTGTGTGTGCATATTTTACGCGCGGACCTCGTTATTCTCCGCTCGATCTAAATTCCTCTACTTCATCATTGTTACCTTCGAAGCCACTTTTTTCCCTGTATTCTAATTCGTGGCATTGTTGCTTTTTTGTTTTCGAATCTGGCGCCATTGTTTTGAATGAGCTTGTGTGCAAGCCGCGCGTAAATCTGGTTATTCTAAGCGATTAGTGGATATTAGCGAGGAGATAGCGTATCTTATCCCGATAGTGATATTGCCTGTGGTTTATCCACGAAGCTATCTATAATGAGTATATAGCCTATTATTGAGTTCGATGAATAATAGCACGCTATTAAAGACAAATAACGATTTTAATTACGTAGCACAGCGTAGCGTTTGAGATTGCTGGATTCGTTGTAAGAAGCAAAAATGCATTGCCGATCTTTTTGATGAAAAATATTATATATTATTTACAACATAAGACAAAAGCCAATACAGCAGAAAATAAGATTGTATACCAAAACGATGAAATTTTGGACTGGCCTTTGCCTCACCTCTCATAACCTCCCCGAGTTGCTGGATAGCAAAGATAGGTGGCGCATAGACCTTTTCTTATTTCTCTTATCAGAATTTGTTCTCGGAATGCATGTATACTGGCTTGTATCACGTATGTCAAAACTATCTTTTATTTAACCTGCTTGGGTCGTTCACGTTATAACTGTCTAGTTTTATTTTGGAACATTCGGTTCAGTTTTCACAACTTTTATCACTTCGACTTTCAATAATTTTTCTAATTATTCCTGTCACGATTAAAGAAATAACGATTTACTTAACTCTCAATGATTAAGAAGCCAAAATAAAGCACATCCATCGTAAAGCGAACACCGTCTTCTCAATTCTCTCTAATATCAAAGCACATCGGCTGCGCCGCATCGACTCGGCCATTAGAAACTCGCGCGCTTTATCTGGCGCTCGGAATCTGCAGCTCTACACGTAACTTACGTTACGTTAGTTAACCAAGCGCGAGTCCACGCGTTATATACCATACATACGAGGCCGAGCTAATCTAGGGAAACCTTGGGAGCCAGCTCGCACACCCACACTCTGTTTTATCGACGCTGTACGCGAGCTTATTTGTACGTGTCTGTGTGCGGAGCTTAATAGCGTGTACTTAATTTGCTTCGCTCGATGATGTAAGTGAAAAATCTTCAGAGAGAGAGAGAGAGAGAGAGAGAGAGAGAGAGAATTTTTTTCGCGGTGGATAGAGGGGGATCGGCGATGATAGCGTGCTGCGCCGTTATGTAGATTAGATTTTCATCGGTTGGAATGAACCTGATCCTTCTTCGGAATATGCAAATGGTAGAGAGAGAGAGAGAGAGAGAGAGAGAGAGAGAGAGAGAGATCTTTATTCTGCTCACAGCATAAAACAATATACAATTCATAGAGATCACTTGACTGTGTCTCATACAAACAACGAGAGAATATAAAAATATAATTACAGCATTTTAGAGGTAAAATTGTTTGTCCTACACAGATTAAGATAATACTTTGGTAAAAATACCATCATACAAAGAGAGAGAGAGAGAGAGAGAGAGAGAGAGAGAGAGAGAGAGAGAGAGAAAGAGAGAGAGAGAGAGAGACTTTTGATCGCCTTGAGTTTGTAATTGGATGTTAGTTGCGATGTGGACTTTGAATTTGATGGAAATTACATTGTTACTCAAATAAGTCCACACAGCGTATAATTTTCACCTCCATCTTGCGAGAGAGCAGAAGAATCGTTCTTCTCTCCCTCCTGACGTCTACATCATCGATCTCCTCCTCGAACTTGGCTCTCCGCAAAGCCAAGCCTTCGAAAAACTACTATTTTTTATATTTTGCAATCACCAACGCAAACGACATCATTCAGGATGACGGAGTACCTCTATGCCATATACATATGCCTACATCATCGTCATCGCGATATAGGTAGAGCTATATACACGGCAGGCTTTTCGATTCCGCGAAAGAGAGGCGTGTGCAGTAGTTATAAAGCCGCTCGTTACAGGTGTCTCCGGCGGTGCACGGCTGGTATATACATATAATGCAAGTGCAGCCGCGCGCGATATATAGCCGCTTGCGTAACCGCCCACAGTGACGATGCACGCGTACGAGTCGTTATGTAAAGCGAAGAAATTTTTCTCTAGGTGTGTGATTATTCGAACGCGTTCGCGGTTATTTTGACAGTATTGCCAATCAAGTTTGCGCCTAATCCGCTTATGCGAATTCAAATATTCCCGCCATAAATTCAATTCCAACAAAAGTCAGCGAAAATTACAATCTCCTCACCTTCGCGCGCATAAATCCATCATAGCTGATGCCGGTGCTGCACAAAAGCTAAAATAAATACACGCATTACACACTCCTCCTCTATATATAATACAGCGAGTCGAGCGAACGGCTGCAATATTAGAAGCTAGCGAGCGCGCGTTTTATGCGCGCTTACGCAAACGTAAACGCGACCTTCGGCGCGCCTATATAGCGCGCTCGCGAAAAGTGCACTTGGAGGATATATATATATATATATATATGTAACCGAGCTGGCCGTTCATAAGCGACGTGCGCCGGATATTTTCGCTAGAGCGAGGAAATGCGCGAATAGTTTTTTGAGGAATCGAGAGGTGGGCTTCTGTTTTTTTTTAGGTTGGGGGATGCGAACGCGTTGGAGCATATTTCAACGGTGGGTTATCCGATGAATATTCACGAGGGCAGCTCATGCGTTATTCATTCGCTGATGGCGAAAAATGGAAGCGTTGGTAGATATCTGTGTACATACGGAGATGCATTTCTTTCAAGTTCGGAATTATTCGCGGATCACCTGCAGGTGTGCAGCGAACGATTATCTGGAATATTGATGAGCGGAGCTCGATTTGGACGACATGGTCGCCCGAAATAATTGGATGGTATAAGAATGCATCGACCAGTGAAAATACAACTGTAGAAACAACAATCGAAAAACGATAAAACCAACCGTTCGCCCTATCTACGTCCGACTAAATCAGGAAAAGTTTATTATTCGACAACTTCGTTCATACACAACGAAAGTACAATCCAATTTTCAAACGAAACACTTGTCCATTTCACACTGCGGCATCCGACCAGTTAAACAGCAGTAGCAGCAGCACAAAGCGCGGAGGAAGACGTGGATGATTAATGGGGACAATGCGGAGAGCTGCTGCTGCTGCGGCGGAGCTTTTTCGCGGCGGCGGCGGCGGCGCTATCTCTTCCAGGCTGCACAGCCCCGGATAACCGCTATAGTTCGCGCGAACAAGAGCCGACTGCGGCTTCTTCTGCTTCCTTTTCCTGGTGCATTCGCTGAACGAGATGTGTCTGTGTGTGTGTCGGGCACACACTGGCCGGATATTACACGTCGCTTATTGTGGCTTGCTTTTCTCGGCCGGATTTTGTTGGAAGCTGCTGTGCTTGCGCGGTTGTTTCTTTTTTTCTGCTGCAGAGAGATCGTTTTGTTGTATCGGATTGTGGGGTATATATAGAGTTCTTAATTACGGTAATACAGAAAATACACGATATCACGTGTTTTAATGGTATCAGTTAAGCTTTCGCGTCGTGAAATATTGTTTCAATTTAACGTTTCAGGTGCAGTGACAAGCTAACGATGCAATGACTATCCTCTCTTAAAAGAGTGATGGGCTTTGTTGTGAAGCATTTAATTGAGAATCGGTCGTCTGGTACAAGAATTAAGGAACGCGAATCAGAAATACGCATTTTATTATACAACATACAAGCGCTTCAGTAACAAAAATAAGCGGCTCTACCCACGAAAATCTCGAAGCATCATCTCACGCCTCTCTCAGAAATAACAATGACTCGATGCAGCGCGCATAAGGAGGTGTGCCGTACAGCACTTAACGCGCCACGGCAGTAGTATCTGCAGTCGAGCTCGAGGTGAGCCATATAACAGCCAGTTGGAATGTTCGCTCGAAACGAGGAAAAGCAGCGGATGATTAATGCTCTCCTCCTCCTCCTTCCTCTTCTTCTTGGTTTCATCCTCGAGAAGATCTTCCGAGCTGCCGCTGCAGTAGCGGCAATAACAATCTCGCGCTCGCGCGCGCCTGGCGCCGTTGCGCTGCGCCAAATTGGATAATAATCCTTTAAAGGCTGATGCGTAAAAAATGGCGCGTCTTATGAGAACTGCTTCCGCCGCGTTTTATTCCTCCTCTTTTTTTTTCTGACTCTGGGCTGAGACGCTTTATCGCGAACCGGCAGAGGAACGATCGCGTAATTTGTGCCCCGGAGCTTATTGGCTTGGATTTGAAAGATTGACATATAATCTGGAAGGTATAATATAACGTTTCTAACAATAGCCACAACGGCGAGAAAATTAGGTATCGATGAGTGTGAAATCTGTTTTGCTGTTCGGTGCAGGAATGGCCAGAGGCTAGAGAAAAGCGTCGTTGGATGAAAAATCCATTGCATTAGCGAATTGGCGCGAGAACGAGGATCTTCTGGCTCTCGGCTGGCCTTTAGTCCAGGCTCGAGAGGAGGATATTTGTATGGGGGGCTGCTCGAAGAGCCTAGAATTCGAAAAACAGAACTTGTATATTTCTTCAGGAATGTCGCTCGCGCGAACGAGAAGTACGCATCTCTCAATTGAGAAAGACGAGCAGGCGTGTGTCGCTAGGGCAAAAAAAAGAAATCCCGATTAAATTCACCGCTACTGATTTCTTCTCTCCTTAGTGTCACTCACCTCTCCGAAAAATCACTTCCTCTCCTGCTCTTCCTCCTCTTCTCACATACATACACGTACACGCACACATAGCCACTGGAAATCGCGTTTACATTTCTTAGCCGTTTTTCACTCTCGGCGCGGGCTCCTCCTCTCTGTACGCGATTAATCCACGTCAGGGAGCGCGATCTTTTTACGAGCCTGAATTTTTTGCCTCTCGGACACTTTTTCAGCGGTAGATCCAGAGCGAGGGAAAGAGGGACAGCGAGTATGGGCTTTCAGAGAGAGTTTTGTACGTTTGCCAGTCGCAATCGCGTCTGCAGCGGTGTCTCTGAGAGATTCTTTTGACTGTGATGAGATTTATGGGGACAAAGTCGCTTTACGCGGGAAACTAAATGAAGCTGTGCTGCCACTTTTTATTCGCCGAGCTGAACGCGTTTGAAAATCGAGCTCATTTTTCTCCACTTTACTCTTCCGTTTATACACGAGATATCGCGTCGTCATTTTACGAAAAGCGTCGAAAGGCTTACTAAGGATTACGTTCTCTCCTCGGCGAAGTAATTGTGAGCGAGCGCGTGAAGAACGTCCAATAAAAGCGAAATTTACGAGGGAAGCGCATGCGGAAGAGATTTTCCGCGAGTCAGATGCTCCCGGGTAATGAGGGGCTTGTTTCGAACTGTTGCGTTTTTCAATATTACGGCGTGGAATGCTTTTATAGCGGTAGATAACAAAAATTGCGAAGAAGAAGAGCCGATACAAAAGCGTCTTTGTATTACGACACGGAGTTCGTTGAAACCGTACGGAGAACCTGTCACCCTGGATCACCATAAACGTGAAGACTTTATTGAAGTGTTCGCGCCGGCCGAATTCGAAACCTTGTAACTCTCAAGGAATAATAGTTCTGTCCATAAATTAACAGCCGCACGGCAGACCCTTTTTGGCTATAGTCCTTAGTGTTAATACCTAGACCTATTCTTTCCTGTATGCACCGGCTCGTATACAGGCGTAATTAGCAGCTCAGAGTCAATAGTGTGTAATTTTGAAATTTTAATGCTTCACGGACCCCTGATTATCGGTCTTTTCGGCGCTAAAAAATAATAGCGAGCTGCAAATTACGGTGCAGAAGCTGAGTATTTACGAGGCTCTTAAAAGAGGAGCTTCGTCTATTCAATTTTTTTCATCAAAGAAAATGCTTTTCTCAGTGCAAATATTCAAACAACGACCACCCGCGCGCAGAAAACGGTTTTGTCGATCCGGAAAGGAAAACCGGTCGTATCACAATGAACATGTTCCCCTTCCTCCGCCAGGAAAAAAAATCCTCGGAATACAAGAATATCACAAGCTGCAGAAGAAGACGTAATTAGGCTACACGTGCGCCTCTATAAAACAGTTGATATTGCCGATACGGTGACGCCCTTCGTGTCGATGAAATATTAAAGCCTACTTCCGCGTGCGGACAGCGAATACAAAGAATGCGATTATCATACATTTCGGAAGCGGGCCGCGCGAGATTTATGGGCTTCCGGTCAATCCCGCTCTGATAAATTCAATTTTGACGCGCGAGCTTTTTGTTTTTTTTCCTTCGCTGGCGGATATAAAACTTTTTTTTCGGCGGGAAGGAGCTGGTTTTTTGTTTTTCATTCAGGAAATTGAACGTCGACGCAAACGCGGCGTTGAGAAAAACACTGTTTTAAAAAGTGACGCTAGCTTTTCGTTGTTGTATGGAGAGAGATTCTAGAGCAGAAAAATGGCACACGAATTGGAAGAGATATCAGGGCTCGTTTCGAGCTAAAGCATGCGGGTGTCGCGTGCGTGCAAAATTTTCCATGAAAAATCGAGACTCGTCACCTATGTACGAGAGTTTAAAAAAAAATACTTCTCTTCTCGGCAAACACGTCACCAGGAAGCAGTAGTATGACTCCCACATTTTTTTCTTCCACACGAGAATACACACGTTGGTTAGTGGCAGCCTTAGATGTTTCAAGCGTATTTCATAACCGTTTCTCATCCGATTCTCTCTCTCTCTCTCCCATGGCGCACTGTGTGCGAGAAAGCCAAAAGTGAACGACACGTGGCAGTACGAATAGTTTTTTCCTCAACGTAATATTTCATGAATTTTTTCATGAACGAAACAATCGTCGCACTCCGTAAACGGAGCCGTACATATCCAGTACAATCACCTCTGTAGCACCGAAACGAATCGTCTGCATACACGTGAATTCGCTTCGATCGTGAACAGCCGAGAGTAGCAGGGAGCGAAAAAAGACCTACTGCAGTCAACTTTTCCAGCTGAAATACAGCTTTTTAAAGAGAGACGTATCGATAGACGTCCTGTCGAAGAGCCGATATCGCTATTTTTTAACGATCACTTCGAGCTCGGAATCGATTTCCGAATGTTGCGCGCGAGTGTTTTACGACGGCATTGGCGGCAAAATAAAATTGCAATAGATAGCGGCGAGATATGGCTGCATCTACGGCAGAACGCTATTAAATACGGTAATTCGAATTTATGCCTCTCGCTCGCGGTGTATAATCACTCGCTCTCTAGCCAGAGAGATGCCGAGTAATTTTTTTCGTACGTCCAGCTGCAGCGAAAGTAAAGGCACATGCGTCCCATCGCGTTGCTAAAAATTAAAAAAATAAAGCGCATTTGCGTTCAGTGGTATAGCATCAAACGTCGAGACTTGGTTGAGAAATTCACTTGTTCCCCGTCGAGGTTCTCTCTCGTTCTTTTTCTAAGCCTCGTCTAACCGCGCTACGATCTCGGAGCCGTTCAAGGCTGTAAAAACTCTCGTGTGGGTGTGGGATGCGTGTGTGAGAGAGTTACGCAACGCAAAAGTGTGCGAGAAGGAGAGAGAGAGAGAGAGCCTCGCACGCTGTCGTATATACTACTACTGTGCGCGTATAGCTATGTAGACACTGTATACCGCCGGAGAGTATAATTCTGATTGGTCGCGCAGTGCTGTACTATGCTTCTATTCATGCCTGCGACTCTCGAGATCTTTTGGCTCCAGCACGTGATGCTGACGGATTTTTATTCGAGTTTAATTTGTGAGAAATTTTGATGGCTGATTTTTGATTTTCGCTTTTGATTCGCCCATCATCAGTTACAGCGAAAACATTTACACACGCCTCTCTCTCTCTCTCTATCTCTCTTTTCTCGTCAACAGGAAAAAATTCCAACGCGTACAGCTCTGGCAAATAAAAGGGAATCTGCCGATACAAGTCCGCTCAACTGTACAGCCTCGAGGCATAAAACTATCGGTGTCGCGATGCTGCATTCGCGATGACAAAGGTATAATAAATGACGATCGTAAACAATGAGGGACTGAGCAAGAGAGAGAGAGAGAGAGAGAGAGACAGAAAAAAACAAGGAAGCGGAGCAACACAGCAGCGCACGATGTTGTCGCACGAAAATATCCGTGTTTGCCGCATACAGCACGGCCGCGCGCGAGGTTTATGCGCTTCGCTGTTTTGTTAGCGCTCGAGATTGAAGTATAATTGTTATTACGCGAGCTATGGCGAGGAAAAAGAAAAAAAGATAATCGCCGGACGATGGATATATAACGTGCCGTCGTGATTTAATGCGGTTCTCCGTGATTAGCCGTTATATTCCTTCCCCGAAGCTCGCGTTTTTCGCTGTGACACTCTATCATCGTATATTCTTCTTTTTTCGAGTCTATTCAACATTTCCATCCGTCGAATTCCGAGTGCACTTGGTTAAATACGCACAAAGAGCTGATTTCGAAAGTAATGGGCACCTTCGCTTGCTTGCTATAACGATCCTCGCTACTTACGCAGCCGCGTGTGTATACGCGATATAATAGGAGCCTGGGATGAAGTGTGTGTGTGTGTGTGTGTGTATCCTACTCTCTTTGAATCCCGGAGGAGAGAGAGAGAGAGAGAGAGAGAGAGAGAGAGAGAGAGAGAGAGAGAGAGAGAGAGAGAGAGAGAGAGAGAGACACGCCCGCGCCGGCGGCGCGCGGGCGGGGCGAGTTTTTTCCCCCCCCGTTTATATTTTTTTTATATATATATATATATATATATATATATATATATATATATATATACGTACAGATCTGAAGTGGCGCACGCACTGATTCGCGAGGTGAAAGCCCGCGCGACTCACCCCCTCCGGCTCTATATCTGCTTTCCATACTGAGACGCTGAGGAGAGCGAGTGTTATAGTATATTATCGTCATCAGCATCCGTGCGTTGTGTATACAGCTGCGTTAGAAAAGTCGTTAAGGTGTTGTGCTGGTGTTGTGTTTACGCTTGGCAAGTTCCGACACGAGCATATTTGTGAAAAATTTTAGGGTTCTGAAATAAAATTTTTGGACCGCACCTCCGAAACTCTTCGACTCTCGCAAAGCGACGCTAGGTGGCGCACAGGCGCTCTCCCGTTTCCCTCATCAGAATTTGCGCAACGAATATACTATAGAGGCGTGCAACCCATGCCGATACTGACTCGTTAGATCTACCGCTTGGACCGCTCACGCTATATAACTGCATAGCTCTTAGTCTTTTGATATTATTTTTTCGTTGGCTGTGGCAAGTTTGCGGTGCGTCAACTCGACGAAACTCCACAGAAGAGTACAATGCGGTAGACGAGGAAGTCTCACGTTTCACAAACGGCGAACGGTTGGGACGTTGATGTGCGAGCGGCCGAAAAAGACGGACGACTTGGACGGACGTGTACTGTACTGCGGTGCAGAGAGGAGGGAAAAAAGTGGCGCGTACGCGCGACTCGAATACTCGAGTATACACGCGTGTGAGTATACACGCGTTGCCTGTTTTGGAAGGAAAAAATAAATTGTGGGTGTGTATAGGTGGGGTATGAGGACGATACGAATTAGTGGCCTGCGGCGCCTGATTCGTATGGTGATCGGTCAGTGGATTTTTGTATTTTTAAATTTATCATGGTTATTTTTCAATGTAGATACGTTTCGAGCGATTTATAGTTGATTGAGCAATAACTTTTTCCTCTTTCCTTCGGATACCTAATCCATTTTGTACATTCTTTCCGTTCTCGTCATCGCAGCGTTCTATCCAATTAATAAACGTTCACATCGAGTCAACAAAAACTGCCATCCACTAATTACACAACAAATCACCTAGCCCATCGCCACCAACCAAATCCTCTTCCCTATATCAAAACTGCACCTACATGCACAGCACACATAGAATCTGCCTTGCCTCACGCAGTCCCACTCCAGCAGTAGCAGCAGCAGCTCTGGCCTAGATTCCGCTCTCGGCAAAGACACGGCTGCGCGCGGAAGTAGGTCAGTGCACAGAGGCCACCGCCGCCGCAGGCGTTAGATGAATCGCGATCAATAAGACGCGCGGCATTGTTCGGCTCTCTCCATATAGGCTCTCGCATAGTACATATATCTAGTGGGAGGAATGTGTTATACGGCTGCAGCAGCTGCCATTGTTATTATACCGCCGCTGCTGTGGATTTCGGCTCTTTATGGGACACACACACACACACACACACACACACTGCAACAACTGTGTACCAATAACATTTCGGTGTGGATTTATCGGGCGCCTGTGCAGGTACGAGTTATGTATCGTTGCTGCTCTGGAATTATGCCGAGATGCGTTATTGCGCTTTTGTTTTTTAGCCGCTTGGAAAGCTCGATTCTTGAATAGCTTTTATAGCACAGTGTGGCTAAAATCCGCTGTTAAGTCACGCCAATCTGTGACTAAAGTAGTCCCTTTTTGCACTGTGTTTATCACACTTGTGCAAATAAGGACTACTTTAGTCACGAATAGGCGAGACTTGCGGACTTTAACAGTCTGTGCTATAAAATTTTATACGTTACACTTGACTTAAATGGTTCCTTTTTACACGGCGCAGTTATAGCACCCGAGCGTAGCGATACACGTATCGTAATGTACTATTTCGATGGAAAGGTACAAGGTCGATATATGCGCTGAGATCGCGTGTATTGACGCGATGAAATTTCCGAGTTTAAAATTTCAATTTCATAGCGGAGGGCTTATTGAACTTCATACGCGACTACGTTGCGGGAAAAGATATACAACACAACCCAACGAAGTTACATCAGTCTAATTCAATCAAAGCAATTCTATACCAGCAGCAGAGTATATAACTAGCTCTCAAAATTATATACTCGATTTCTCTCGATATAATTTTGCTCGCCTCCGCAAGACTGTACTTTTCCAGCGATTTTCCTCGAAGCACCGAAGAAGTTGTACCACCAGAGGACTCGATGGGAGAAACGCTGCAGCGCAGCTGAACTTTGCCTCCGTCCGCGATAACTTTCGCGCGGCGAGAGTATATATATACGGACGTTCCATTAACTTCAGCGGTGCTAGCCTTTTTCTTTTCGCTGTTTTCCTTCTCGGAACTTTCGTGCGCGGTATAATTATAATAATGGATTCCCCCCGAGCTCTGGAATTTCAGCGCCGATGGTTCCGGTATTGAAATCGGTATTGAAATCGAAGATATTTGACTGCCGCTTCGAACAAAATATGATATATTTCCAGCAGGTCACACGTCGGACACTTTCGAACGAAGAAAAAAGGAATACACCACGCGATTTCCACTCGCCTAAGTGGATTATACGGCTCTCGTGCGTGTACTCGCGGTGGAGGGTTAATTTCCAGAAATGTAATTTTCTTAATAGGCTCCGCCGCGAGAACAGAGGGAGAGAAAGAGCGACATAGCGTAAGCCTCCTGCGGCGTTTCACATACTCGCACAGTCCGCCCATCGAACGTGGATGATAAGACTCGTACGGATGCAGTCGAGTAATTTATTTTCCTTTTTACGCGATGAGCCGCGGAAAGGTGCGCCGATGTCGAGTTTTTCTTCGGCGTGGAGAGGATCAGATACGGATGTTATTGGATTTGGATTATGTTCGCTCCCGAAAGTTCGGGGATCGGAGCTTAATTGACAAAGCCGCTGCGACTTTACGGATCGTATAACTTTGATCATTTGGGTTGGATATTAATCCGAGTTCGAGAAATTTCCCATTTATAAGCTTATGATACCAAGTAAAAAAAGTCGATCCACACCCAGCGACGATCTAAATCGAGCTTTTACATTACTCACGAGTCGCTTGTCGCTATGTTCGCGATAGGTCGAACGCGTCTCTCGCTGCAACAAATCACCTGTCTAATTGGTACCTGATGCACACGAGAGAAAATGCTCGTTCACTCGCTGTATACACACGAGGTGTGACGTGTGTCGTTAAATATTAATTCTGAATAAAAGAGAGTCCAAATGCCGATGATTTTGCGAGTCGTGAAAATCGTTAATGGAAAATCCAGTGGAGTAGAAAAGCAGCGCTGGGAAAGTATTTCTTCGATTTGCTCGCTGGGAGGAGAGCAGCCGAGTGTATCGTCCATCCTGGCATGTAATTTTCAGTGCTTGATTTCTGTGAAAGCGTACAAGGTGTGGTCTTGTATGGAATTCATCGTCGATCGATGATTTGTCGATCTTTTGTTAGTGCCTCTGGAAATTCAATCGTCCGATCACCAGCAGCTCACTGTTCTACTGGAATTCCAAGTCGATCCTCAAACCTATATACACCAGCCTCAAGCTCTCGGCACCGCCAACCCTTTCAACGTTCCTCCATTGAACTCTCTCCTCGTTCCCGCATCGAGCCATCCAATATTCAAAATCTTCGATTCAAACCCAGAGCAAACTGACCCAGATGCTCGTTAATTAGGCTGCTGATCTACAACGCACCGACGATGACCGTATATTATTATGTACACTACCTATACTATATATTGCGGTATACATGTATACGTGGGTGGGAAAGAGAGGACGGGAGAAAAAGGGAGCAGAGAGCGACACGGATCCGCCCTCCGCTCGCCGCAGCCCTCCGAGTGCGGCTGTGCCGAGAAACTAGGACGCTCGAGCTGCAGCGCGATTATACTGCCAGCTGAATTCCAGTCGTCGTTGCTGCGATATGCAGAATGTGCGCGAACTTTTTTTTTACCGATTTCCGCCACTGTATTATACAAGCGAGGCTGGATTGTTTGGATTATTTTGTGGAATTTAATTTTGAGAATGTTATTCATGAATTTCAGGACAGGCGCGTGCGCGCGTTTTTCATAAATTTCTGATGAAAATAGTTTGCCAGCTATGGTATTCCTTTATATAAAAATAAAACGTGTAATTGCAGCCGTATACACCGCTGCGTCACCCGATCTTAAGACCCAAATGCAAAAATCTCCATCCGCAACCTATATGTATACAACTCTGACGATAAGTTACCCCTTTTTGTCAATTCAACATTTCAGCGGCGCGATTCTCTCTCCCTCGCTCTTTTTCTCTCCACACTCGAAAAATACAGGCCAAGCCAAGTGTGCAGTAGAACCACTGACCGGGTTCTCGTTTTTGTCCTCTCGGCTGGCTGTGTATGTGTGTGTGCGATGTACACCCTCGGGAAGCTGCGCATAGGGCGGTATGACAACGGAAACGCGGCGAAAATAGAACGGATAAAGCGCGGGATTGAAACGGGTGAAGCGGGAGGAGAAGGAGGGGGAGATGAGCGACGATAACAATTTTATCGAATATGGTGTTCGGGGTGGAGCTTTTTTTGAGAACTTTTAATTATTCATTCGAGGAAAAGTTAAAAAAATGTATTTTTTATTACTTCGCCGGGAAATTTGAAAAATAGGAACGACAAACTCCATACTAATCACCAAGATATAAACCAAGGGAAACACGTACTCAAGACACGTAATAAAATTTTAGACGAGTGCAAAATAAGAGAGAGAGAACTCGCTCAACACGATCCAAGAAATTAGGCCGAGCGTGGCGTCGCTTCGGCAATTGAATTCGCCCTCGCGGCTAAATTCGCCGACCCAGTAGCACGTATAGCGATGTTTTATGATGGCCAATGACTGAAATTGGCCGATGTACAGCGCTCTCGGTATTGTTGCTGTTATCGCTCCACAAACTACTGATGATCAGCTGCAGCTACATCGAATCCCCTATACTGTATAAAAGCTATTTTGGAGTCCGACCCCGTTATCTCCCGCGAGAGGGCGTATCGATCAGGATTTATCAATATTAAAGCTCATCCGAGTCGAAATACAGCCGTTTCATACAGATAATCCTTCTCTCCCAAAATTAAACGAAATAAAGGAAAGCTCATATCGTACTGTCTCGCGTGTAAACGCTCGGCCCCGAGTAAACAAAGACGCCGCATCTGGCTTCATTTCCCTCTTTATCTCGTTTCGCGCGGGTATGTACCCGTACGCGCGCACATACAGCCACCGAAAATAACGACGCCGGCGTTTAGAGCGAGCGAGTATGGCGCTTGTATTTTTAAAAAATGACGATGAAATTAATCGTAGGTAATCGATTCGACGTAAGAATCGTCGATCGCCTGGATACATGTCAAAGGGTGAGCTGTAGATACAGTATACACAGCTCGGACGAGTTAAAAACGAGAATGCGCGGATAGGTAAGAGAGCTGTATATAATACCGTTGCACATAGCGCTGACCGTAGAGCTGTTGCCATGCCGACCGCGCGCGATCCCAAAATCTTTTCTGACTCATCCGCGCTTCTTCCTCCTCCTCTTCCTTCTCCTGTGCTGGTTATATTGTGGATGTGTGCGAGTGTATTTTGGCGATAGAGGCTCCGCGCTTTGACTATAGTTGGCCTGTGCGGGCATGCGTTTGCGATGGGTGACTGATGATGAAAGTGTATACGGTCATAGGAATGATGGGAATAGTTGCGAAACACCCAGTGTATTGAGAATTTCAATGCAAAGATTTGGCGAAATTGAGCGAAAAATCCCCATAATAGGTCTTCACTACGTTTCCGTGATGGAGCGTGGCGCTCATTTCGGTAGTCCGGTTTTGATCTGATCCTTATTATACGCGGAACGTGTGGAGAGCTAACCGCAGGCCTTATACGAGGGCTGGAATCAAGTCGAGCGTGCAAACTTCATTTTTTTTCTTCTACTTCTCTTCGTTTTTCTCTGCCTCCGCTGCGCACACCAGACGATTATTAGTTTTCGTCAGCTTAAAAGCGCATATTATACTGCATTTCGCTATTAAAATTCGCTATTTCCGCTAAAGCTCTTCAACCATCGATTCTACACAAGCGTTCAAAAAGAAAAAGCGCGCGTGCGCGGGCCTCTCCAAGTGGTTTCTCCGCACACGACGATCCAAGGGCCGTACACATGTACATAGATGGATCCAAAACTCTCCTCCTCGACCAGTTGCTAAGTCGTCCTCGCCTCGCTATACACACGTATACCTACGTATAGGCGCGCCAAGAGAAGACCCTCGACGCACGGGCTTATTATGTGTGTTCTCGTGACGTCACACGCACACACACGCGGGACACGAACCCGTCGTCTCGTTTTCACGTGGACTGCGTGTGGGAAAGAGAGAGAGAGAGAGAGAGAGAGAGAGAGAGAGAGAGAGAGAGAGAAGGAGAGAAGGAAAAAAGGAAGGGAATAATAGGAAAGGTTCGAAGAAAGGATTTCGCGCGGGTCGGCTGTTCTCCGCGCGGCTCTCGGTCGAAGGTTATACAGATCTGCTCTCTGCTATATATTGCTCCTCTTGTGGATATATAATGTTACTGTATGGGAATGTGCTCAACTTTTCACGAGGGTTTTGGGCTCGAATTTTTCTCTTCTGTTATTTTTTTGGAATATAGCGATGACGGTACACAGGTGCACCATGAGAAATAGATCTGTTTAACAATGGCTAATAATTCAGTTACAATGCTTTGCTATTTTATGTCATACTCTCGTGCGCGCGGATCGTTTATACCCTTCTGGAGCTTCGAACTAATCGATACTCACGATGCACGTACAGCAATAACCCAATTTCCATATTTAAAACTCGGCTGCTCATCTCGCCGACGATAATACTCTCCGCGAAATTTTCCAATCAAGCTTCGATCTCATTTTTCCCAGCATGATAAATGGGCAATAATGTAAATCGCGATAAAGTTACGATTGGTACATCTCGAAATACGCGATTGTTCTCGTTAGCGGTGAATCTGAGTTAAATTTAATCGAGTGTTTGATCAATGGAATTTAAAATTTTTCACAGCTACATTCACGTAGTCAGTGCAAGTCCCGTAATCGTTTCAGCTATCTGCTGTAGCAGTAATCCGTATAATCCGATTATTCCTCTACTTGGAAGTCAAACCAAACATTGAGCAAACGTGAAATTCACGTGTACGATTCAGAACAAGACCAAAAATTCGATGTTACTTCTACCTCCGTAAAACAGCATTGCCAACCAAAAAACAGCCGAACGCACCTGCTACCGATATCCAGCACGATCACACCGATCCATCAACCCCCTGACCATCGTCCAAACTTTTCTTCCTCCAAAAAAAAAGAAAAAAATCCCTCTACACACCCAATACACGTCTCTTCCAACGAGCCGCACGTGCATAGTGCGAATCTCGCGCAAGATGACAAGTCGTTTCTCTCCTCCTCCTCGTCGTGAATCGAGTCGTCGTCGGCAGCAGCAGCGGCTATACTTACAGCTTAGTGCCGGCTTACGTAACGATCATCTCTCGCGCTCTCTCTCTCTCTCTCTCTCTCTCTCTCGCTGATGTGTGCGTATATATGTATACCGGCTCCCCTCAAAGCAAGGGATCAAGGCGAACCGGTAGCCATATACCGGCTGCCGCTCCGATGCAGCGCGTCTGTGTGAATCTGTGTGAAAGTGGCCGGTGGGGGCAGTGTGTGTGTGTGTGTATCGCGGCTTAGAAAAAAGCCAAGAGAGTAAAAACTTTACAGGCGGAGCGTAATGTTACCGCGCGGAGAAAGATGGAATGCGCGTGTACGAGTGGTTCGGCTCTACCGATTTTGAAGAATCGCTTGTTATTTAGGCGGATAATAATCGAAGTAGAAAACCGGCAATTTTCACCTATATCCACGACGTAGCACCATAGTCAATAGCGACACGTGCAAAATAGCCGGTGCTGCCAGAGAGAGAGAGAGAGAGAGAGAGAGGCCGGAAACGCCGCGACTGCCTCTCGAAAACGGTACGCAGCGCACGCATCATCGCTATTTCCGTCTCTTTCTCGTTCGCGCATTCTAGAAAGACATAGAGAGAGCCTCTCTCGATCCACTGAAAAAAACGCGGACCGAAAAAAAAGGGATGCCCCACCCCGTGTGATGTGTACTGCTGTAGTCTTCCTCCTACAACTCAGTCTCTCTCTCTCTATCATTACACGCTGTTCTCACGTTCCCCGTCCAAGCATTTCGCGCTTGTAAACGGCGCACGTGCCGTTCGCGAACGTCGCGACGTTTCTAGTTTTTGGCAGCTCGTCCTTTTTTCCCGCGACGAACGCTCGTATTATGCAAGAAATATACACATTGTATGATTAAAAAGTTGCGTAGGTCGTTCGAACGTGTTCGGTTTTCATTTCTTCTCTGAAAGCGCGTAAAAAGTCGCTCATTTCGTATACTATACTCTAAAAATATAATTTCGAGTGAGAGAGCTACCCGATGCGCCGGTTTTTACTACGGCGTAATTACACCTCATAGGTATAACGTTCCATTATATAAAGCAACGCCTGCTATCCCCGAGACGAATAAATATAGAATATAATATAGAATAGATAAATATATAGGCGTGTAGTATAGGCCCAATCATAATAACAGCGAACGGATTCCGGAAGGCAGAAAAAGAATGCAAATAGCGCGCGCTTGATGGGAGAAAAATTACAGAGCATATCCTATGTCCAGGAGTTGTATACCGACGATGCAGAAAAGGAGAAATCGATGGATCGCTCTCTTCTATATTATACACCGCTACTCTTCTCCGCACTGGCCCTGTATGGAACCTATTCCCGCGGAAGAGTAGGTTATATGGTATCCGCGTGCATGGACGACTAAAAAGGAAGCGTGTATACAGCTCTGACAAATACCGTTACGCGATACGCACAAGGCGAAAATCGCGCATACGGAAGAATTTTACGAGCTGACGTCGATGCGCGTTTCGTAATTCGACTCGATTTTCCACGTAGTGATTCTCGCGGAGGAATAATTAACTAGTAAGGAATATCGCTGTAAGCAGACGAAATTTACTTTATCACTCAAAAGGACTCGTCGTCGATCGAAGCAATTACATATCGAAGTGCCGACTCGCTAATGTTTCCGAATCGAGGGGGTAAAAATACGCCGAGAGCGCGCGATTAATAACCTTTTTATAAATAGGTCGGGAGCTAGGTGTGCATGATGGAGAGCGCACCGAGCTGTCTAGCGCGCTAGAGAGCTCTAATTATAATGAAAATCGCGGTCGAATCGCGCGCTTCGAGGCTATACTTGTGCTGTATAAAAAATCGTTGGAAAGAAGAACGAGCTGTATGAAAAATCGTTTCCGCCCCCGCGAATCGCCGCGCCCTTCGAGTCCCTGCTTATAATACGCGTACACACAGCAAGAAGCATCAGCATATAGTAGCGGCAGAAGCATCGCGACTAGAAAAAGAGAAGAAGAGCACACAAAACGACAGCAGCAGCAGCTCTCTGCGTCTCTGTTCTTTTCGAACCGTCGCGTCGTCGTCCTTGATGCGCCCTTGGCGCGTTGCAGTGCCGTTCTAACATTAGCACACGCGCGCCTGCACACAAACACACACACACACACGCGCGCGAGTTTTACTCTCCCTCTTCTATATACTTCAAATTCCCCCCTTCTTCGGGTCTTCAATTCTCGATGCCATGGGCTTTGTCGCTTGCGCGAGTATCTCTCCGGATTGGATTATTGGGGAGAAAGGCGCGTCGACTATAGCTATGTGTATATAGGAAATGAGCAACGGCTTTATCGCGGATTTCGTGAATAATTTGATCTTGATTTTCTTTCGAGAGAGATGTATGTACATAGGTGGGGGTTGTATGTAAGCGTAGAGAGATAACGAGATCGTCTTCTCTGACAAATATATATATATACAGTGTCTCGCGACGACGGCGTCTGAAAATCTCGTATCTATCGTTCCACTTATATCGGTGGACTGTAATGCAGTAAGTCTGAGAGAAGAAGCATTTTCCGAGAGAAAAATTGCAGCCCGTGCTGAGAGATAGCCGCAGTCGTCAGGGCGTGGCCTGCACACGCACCCCCGCATCTTCCTTTCTCTATCTCTCTCGCGACGCCATCTTGAATATCTGGGCCGAACGAGGGTGAAAGTTAGGGCTGCGCGCGCTCTTTCTCCCATATATATATGCGTGTAGAGAGGAAGGCAAAACCTACTCCCCTGGATTCCCGAGAGCTCTCGGGATATGTATATATATGTATGCGCTTTTTATACGGAAGCGAGGATTAATTCGATTTTTCAATTTTATTCGGGGCTAGTACAGCGATGGGTTCGATCGGCTTATTCGCTGCGTGAATTATTTCCTGTGGTTTTGGATTGTTTTTTTTTTTAAATAACGAGCTCTGATCGTAATGATAAATTCTGTGGTGGCTCGGAGTCATGAGATTTTCATATAGCCGCGATGTTCGTCCTGAATGAACGCATAAATACTATCACACCAAAAGGAAAAGAATCCCTTCTCACGAAAAAAAAACAAAGAAATCCAGCACCACGCACTCGCAAACTTTTCCAATCAGCGAAAGCCATCCCCCTAAATCTTGCAAAGTCGCTCTCTCGCGCATCACCAATTTATACCCCGAGCTCGTGTACCGCCGCTTTTTCCGAGCAAAAATCGAGGCAATAAGTAACGCTTGCTCGAAAAAAAAGGAATCAGAAAAATACGAGCGAATTTCATTCGCGGCGTAATCGAAATTATATTTCCCACACCGACGCTGCCTTCGCCGAGCTTAGAATGGTGCAGAATTTAAGAGCCGACACACACACATACACACACTCGCGTTATAGTATACCTGTTTTCTGCGATCCTGCCTTCTTTCTCTCGATCTTCTTTTTCTAAGCGCTCCATTATATACACCGCGCGCTGAATCATCGTCTGTTTGAGGAAGTCGTGCGCTGCAGCTCGAAAACTCGCTACGTACATGTGTTACGTGCAGCATATGTGTGCGTGTGTGTATTGCGCTCTTGAAAATTACACTTTCAAATGAGCTGCAATTAAAGCGCATAATCTGCGCGCTTAAACGACGCGTTTGAGAGAAATCAGTGGCTAATGAGGCGGCTTTATGTCTCTGGATTTTCGTGCTTTAGGATTCAGTTGATTTTTAAAACGGATGATAATAATGCTTTTAGTCAGAACGCTAGAGAAAACATGACAGCACTTCCTATATCCGCGCGCACGAAAAAAAAGAGCAGCAGCAGCTCGTCATAACGGCTGCATAAACGTTCTGGAAACATAAAATTGAATCCTCCTGAGGCGCGATTCCGCGAAAATCGCACAATTCAATCCTTCCACGAAGAGGCATCTCTCGTACGTTTCATCGTGCCTCTCTCTCTCTCTCTTGCTACCATCATCCGAGCATCGGAGAGAACAGCCACCTAAGCGAATATACCGGTACAGGTGTGTGCGTCTCTCTTACTCTTTCTTCTCTTCGAGTGGCACATATACATCGATCTCGGCAACATTAGCCGTATAACGACGTAAGGCGGGTGTATGCGATTTCTGCAGCGCGAGTACGAGCATTATGTGCAGTTACGTAACGACGAAGCTGCGTATTCTCGATTACCGCTGATTATTGTCGAATTTTGTTGTTTTTTTTTAAATGATGAACGAATTTTATTCTGATGGGTATTGGATGACTTTGTGCCTAATGAACGGAACTGTTCTTCGAGAGATTTCGCACGGAGAGTCTGCGAGAGAGAGAGAGAAGAGGCGAGAACGAGTGCAACGACGGAATGATGCAACAGTAGGCCGAGTTTCGTAATGGCAAATTAAAGGTATCGTGAACTTTTGAACCTCCACTATGGCTCGTTCGAGTCGATACCACACCAGGATCCGGATATGGATCGACTCCGAATACCCTAATCCATCAATAATTTATTCGCACAGACTTTACATAAAACTTTCCAGAATCGCTCCAACTCGGCCTATACTGCTTATCAAACAAAGCAAGGATACCTCCTCGGGCTAATAATCAGCGCAACGGCGAATCCGTTCCGCGCGAAGCGTTAGGATCTCACCGGCACACTTTCACACTCGCGCAGCCGTTACGAGGAATCGGGAGAGAGAGAGAGAGAGGATCATGCCTTTTTTGCCGCGGATATGAGGGAGTGATAACGGTTCAGCTTCGCTTTTTTCTTCTCTGTTTTCAAACTTTTATTCGGCCTGCTGTGTGTTTACAGTTTTTATAAAAGGTTTATATGCGCGTATAAAAAAAAAAAGAAATTAATCGTTAGTATAATATACATGAGTATGTAACTTACAGGTTCATTAGTCTTTCGTATACAAGTCTTTTTAGTACGAGTTTATTAGCGAGAATCGAACGCAAACAACTTGACACGGAAAAGCGGCAGTTTTTCTTTTTGTGCATAATCGTATAATATAGCTTGTTGACCATCCGAAGCTTTTACACTTGCGATTAAGTGCCCGATAGTCCCAACGTCGCTGCAAAATTCGAAAGTATTTCGTCATTTCGTTTTGTTATGTACAAATTGGCCAGTATCGATATGCGATACAATTTCTAATACAACCAAGTCCATCTCGACGTCTCAGTCCAGTCAAACTGTTGAATGACGCTTTCCCTCGTACGAATTCGCGCGCCTAGAATCTTCCAGTCTCCTCCGTATGAAGTTGCTCAAGCAGCTAGCGACGACTCACTTCTTTTTCTCCTGCTTCTTCTCCACGGTGGTGATGGACACGCTCACCGAGTCCTTAGCCTTCGCCTTCTTCTCGAGCTCCTTCTGCTTCTGTTTCTCCAGCTTCTTCTGTCTCTCCAGCTCCTTCAGCTTCTCCTTCTCCCTCTGCTTCTCCTCCTGCTTTTGTCTCTGCTTCTCTCGCTCCTTGAGCTTCTCCTCCTCCTTCTGCTTCTGCTTCAGCTTCTTCAGTTCCAACTCCTTCTGCTTGTCCTGCTCCAGCTGCATCTCCTTCTTGCGCAGTCTCTCCACCTCCTTCTGAAGCTCCTTCTCGCGTTGTTCCTGTTTGGCCTTGAGACGCTGAAGCTCCTTCTGGAGTTCCTTCTCCCGATCGCGCTCCTTCTTCTTCAGCATCTCCAGCTCCTTCTGCAGCTCCTTCTCCTTCTCCGACGACATGGCTGGCGCTTCCGTTTTAACCAATCCTCTGTTTTCCTCGACGCGAGGTCGTTTTATCTGGAAGAGCAACGAGAAAGAAAAAAATTTTTTAATTAAACCGGACGCGGATGGAAAAAGTATGCGCTCGAATTGTGCAGCGGTTTGCTTTTAATTTCTCCTCAGGGGTCCTCGTATACATATTTTACCGGAGAATCGCTTGCAAAGTGCTGACGCAATTTTTTAGTTACCACGTATATAATATAAAGTGCGATAGCGCGCGTAATGTTATATCTGTACGACGAAAAATTCGAAAACGTGCGTTTGGCCGGATTTAAATGGCTGATGACGAGTTTTTAATTGTGCGGTGCAGCTCTGTGTCTTTTTAGCTCACATCGTTATTGTAATAAAATAATATTGTTCGTTTGCTAAGCGATGTTGATAGAGTGACAGAGGATATGAATTCTTGACGAGAGACAATGACAGCCTACTATGCAGCGCACAACGTGATTCTTTTGTAAATGAAAAATTGCATTAGTTAATCAAATGACCTCACGCCTCAGCTATGTTAGCACCCATATAGCAAACGTCACAAAGGAGACCTCGCGCATCGACTGAGCCAACACCATGAAGAACCAACAGCAAAAGCTGTTTTACTTTCGAAAATCGATTCCTGCGTCGTATAGCAACCAAAAAAAAAAAAAAGAAAAGCATCCGAGATGCCTCGCAAGACTCTCACATCCAGCAGAGTAGAGTAAAAGTGTACACAACTGTCGCAACGACGTCACTTACGACAACTTTCGCTCGAGCCGATTTTCGCCGTCAGTGTATACACGCAGTAATATTAACCGCCTCGGCACATATAGCAGTACAGCACAAGCGGTCATCGTCCGTTCAATCGTTTTTCTCGCGCGACGCGCAAGGGCTTCCTGAACTAGTTTCCTTAATTCCTTGTACTCTCCCCCAACGTGTTGTATATATATAGTATATGTAACGTACCAGCTCGAGGCGAATTACAAGAGCAGCTATCCGCGCGAGAGCTAATTGAGTGCGATGCAGTTCGTGTGCAGGAGCTGCGCCGCCGCGGTCCGTTTTCCTTCTTCCGAGTGCGTAGGCACTACTAGCCGCGGGAGCGTAAAAAACGCGTATATACATTATAAGCCGTGCGGCGAGCGCTTTACGGGGGACGCGCGATGCGCCGAGGTTACGGCTTTCGCGAGGTTGTTATCGCGGAGGGATCGATTATTATCGACTGTGTCTTTTGTGCCTTTTCTTTGTCAGTTTTGTTTGTTTGAGTAAACGAGGAGAAGTTTTGTGCAAAGGATTAAGTATGAAGAGTATATAGAATCGAATCGAGTTGGATTATAAAATCGCGGAGCTGCTACGTAGCCAGCGACGTCTCTCCGGCTTTTTGCTGATTCTCGCGTTTCTGGTTATGATAAGTAACGCGCGAGAGAGTTGGAAATACTTAATTTACATGACTCTAACCAGCAGACGATTTCACTTCGCGATGATTAGCGGCGATTATTGAATAATGGAAAATCGATGAGCAACGATTGTCCGTCGGCGATAATACATGCGCCGGGAGTTTAAAGAAAGTCGTCTCTCATATATAATAACACGAGACAGAAGATAAGCGCTCAACAATGGATGATACATCGGGTGTATTATGCAAGTTCGACTTTTTATGCGAAATATCGTCTGTATACAAGCCGATGTCTTCGAGAGCGTGTATTATAATATAATACGTATTCTCGCTCGCAAACGAAGCCAATTTATCGGCTACTCTGATAAATAATAATCACGCGCGCGTGTGCTCCGCGTCGTCGTCGTCTCTCTCTCTCTCTCTCTCTCTCTCTCCTCGCTGTTATACTACTGCTGATGCTGATGTATGACTCAGCGCTATCGACGATTAATCTTTGAACTTTTTTTGCATATTCCGACGAAATACGACCACCTTTTTGATTACATAATTTTCTAAGCTGCGCATACGCCTTTATTCAATTAATCGATACGAATATTCGTTCGTAATAAACGTTCAATGACGAAAAGAGAACGAAAAATTTCCTTCCTATACCAGAAAAAAAGCTGCGAAAATATCCGAGCGCAGCAAAAGAGCGAGTATTACAGCGAATCGACATTGTCTCGAGAGCGGCTCCGATTTCGTTGATAACAAAAAAAAAAAAAAAAAAACGCCTCGCGACCGCGTACACGTATACATGTATCTTATCGCGGGCCACGGCAACAATTTATTCGCCGACCGGAAGTCGTAATATTTACGTGAGCGCATTTTTCCCCGACTCGAGGCTCTTTTTCTCTCTCTTCTAGTCTTGCGCTGCAGCCGTTTCGCGAGAGGAACAGAGATTAGATCTGCGCGAGAGTGAGAGAATAAACGTCGTTATCGCGCAGAATGAGGAAATTCCTCGTTATACCGCGACGGCACGTGCATATTGTCGTGTGTAATCGGCGGCGCGGCGAGATCGTCGTCGTCGTTGCTGTGGTACACGTTTAGTTGAGGAGATTCTACGTATGGCTGCGTTTCCACGAGTTGCGGTAGGTTTTTTTTTCTATTTTCTGGGGAAGGAAAAAGTTTCTTCCTCGCGATGATGCGCTTCGACGTGTCGAGTGTGAAGTAGAAGCGTATGGAACGCGTGCTATATCTTTCTATAGGTACTTATTTATGTACAAAATTTTAAGACGTAACGTTGCTTTTAAAATTATTGCTAAACGATCGTAAATTTTCCAAATTAAAAAATTCGTATAATCCTCGGTATATTACACCGGAGAAAACTCTTAACGGCCGCGCATACCACACAAGGCAGCCGCGCGCAGCATTATTAGAGATAAAACTAGAGGCGGAAAATTCTTTCGTGATAATACACTCCGGGCTCTCTCGTATCAACAGCTCCACAGACTCGAACGCAGCAACAGCCTAATATAGGTATGCGTACACACACACACACACAATGCGGCAGTACATACCGCTTGAAATTTAACAGCCGAAAGAATCCAACGACACGTGCGCAGAGAGACCAGGCTGTTGAACAAGTGTAGGTACACGTACATAGCTATATACCCGTTTCTCCGCTTATCGGCAGATCTTTGATTTACACTTTGATTAGGCGCGCGAGTCTCGGGCTTTATTTTTTCGCGGGAGACTCGTCGTCGTCGTCGACTTCGGCTCGTTAGCGCTTGCGTTAATTATCGCTGTACCATAGTGGGTCCCGAAGACTTATTTATTGTGCAATCAACGTTTGAACACGTTTTCAGTATGAGGAGTGTGTGTAAGTATGCGAGGAAAAACAAAATTCTTTCGGCTGCGGTTAGGACGTTATGATGCTCGCTCGTGACTTTCGAAGGCGTTGATTTGAAAGTGACCTTTTTTCTTCTTTTTCAATACGACCATACTGTTATACGCTTTATGTGAATGTATAATTAAGGAGATAAATCGTCCGACGTCTAGCAAGCGCGTATCCTTATCTATATACATACGCGAGCCTTTCGCAACACACCGATGCGGCGTATTCGGTAATACTCGATAATACACAAGCGTCTGCACAGTGGCGATTATCCCGTATACGAGTAAATTGTTTATAAAATTCGATCGAAGATAAATTCGACATTTCAATTTCCTTTTTGCGCGAAAATTTCTGCTAACTCGCGCACGAAAGGAGAGAAGAGCAAAAAAAAAATCGAAGGTCTCCTGCGCTTCCTCCGCGACAGTCTGGAAAATACGACAAACTTCGCATCGGCTCCTATATACACTACTTCTCGAATTTGCATGAATCTCGCGTGATCGGGCTACAAGGCTAAAGCGTGAGAAAAATATACACGTACGCGGAAATTCAGTATTCAAGGCGAGTCTGCATCTCGGCGGCGCATAGGTATCAGATATAAAGTCGGAGCTCTTCGAAATTCGGCGCTGCAAGCATCATCTGCAACGATTTCAAAAGTCTCGTTTCCAAAAATTTTGGCGGGAAATTCGAATTTCGCTGCTTGAAATTCGCTTGGTATACCTCATCGCGAGATTACCTCGCGGTAATATTCGGTCGGGTTACGTGACCGAGATGCAAAAAGATGCTTATTTATACATATACATGTACACACTGCACAGTCACATCAGAGAGAGAGAGAGAGAAAGAGTAGCGAGCGCGTCCTCCAAAGAAAATGGCTTCCGTCATTTGCGCTCTCCGTACACGTGTTCCGCAGAGCCGGGGCGTATGTACACAGCGCACGCAGCAGCAGCAGCAGCAGCGGCGAAAAGGACGAGCGAGCGTAAATATAAACGCGGGAGAAGGCCTCTGGGAATTTGCGCGGGCTTCTTCTGCTTCTTCATATAACGCGGACGTGTGCAAATGTCGCGGAGATAAAGAGAGACGGCCTGATCTGTATGGAGTGTGTGGCGCGTGCTGCGGAGAATCGAGGATGCTATACGATGGGATTGATGCGGTCTTTTCGTATCCGGCCGTTTTCACTGGATTTTCAATCTAGCGGTGTAAACATTAATTCTAAATGGTCTCTACTTGGATAAGCAGTAATTTAATATGCCGTAAAAAAATAAGCCGCTCTTTTTTTAAATAAAAGTTTAAAAAAGAAAAAGCCGAGTGCAAGCTATCAGGGACATACACACATAAGCTAAGTGCACATCTACACACGCTATCCATGCACGACTCGTTTACTTTTCGTTGCGTGTTTGCCTCGCCGAGTTTGGAATAATCGGCGTCGTTAGATGCTCTCTCCCCCCCCCCCCCTCTGGAGTATACGTGAGCGACGTTTTTTTCTCTCTCTCTCTAGCTATATAGCTTGGAAAAAGTATTCCGACGTCGTAATACCCTCGTCGCACTTTTACGAAATGCACGCGGGAAAAGAAGAGGTCTGAGAGACTCGACGACTAAAAATCCGTCATCTCGGAGAAAACATAGCGCGCAGGAGTGAAAACTCGACTCACGTGCGGACACAATGGAAAAACCAAAAGGGAGAGACCAACGCGCATGAAAAAGGGGCTTGTGTAACACTCGGCTCGTCTTTTACATAAATTAACATCGCGCCGAACTGACAATCGCTCTCCGAGAGAGAGAGAGAGCTGTACAATAGGAGGCTTTTTTCCGTGCGGCTTAGAGCTATTCCACAATGCCGCGTGCGCGGGGCTCTCGTTACATCTATCGCGCGCTCTAGAAAAATGCACGAGTGTGTGTGTTGCGCTGCGGAGTATAATGCGTGTATGCGATATCTCGAAGCTCGTTCGTATGCGTGTCGATGAACCTTTTTAGCTCTGAAATTTTTTCTTCTCTTGCGATGGTGGGCAATATTTCTGTGTGTTTACGTTGGGCTTTCCTCGAAATTATCCTAGTTGGATTCCTCAAACCGACGGTTCTTAAAAATTATCAAACGGAAAAAAATAGAAAGCTCCTATATATCGAAAACAGAGAAGCAGGCGTCGCGAGCGCTCATTCAGCCGTATAGGCAGGTGTGTATCCACGCTCCGATATCCTCCTCGCACGCGCGACTATATCCCCTTCATCTATACACACTCCTATACACACAGAAACCAGTCAGCATCGGCCTATACCATACCTCGCTGCGCGCGTGACACAAAACGCGCGCAGTCTCTTTCTCGTCGATATTACGAAAGTAAGCGGATTTAGAAAGTGTAAGCGGCGAACGGTGAACGGCGGCTCGCGCGTGTCCCTTCGTTTCGTTCGATGGGCTTTCCTCCTCAGGAGAGCGAGTTGTACTAGTGTACCTATACACGAGAGCTCCCGCGACAATGAGCGTGTGCGCGCGAGGCCGAATGAAAGGCGAAAAGAAACGCAGCGCGAGCGGCTCGGCTCTAGAATTAACCTACATTTTTTCTCTCTTTCTCTCGAGCGCTAGCTCCATCGCATGGAGCAGCTCGCTATCGTTAACGCGGCCGCTCTCGCGTTACGATCGAAACGAGCTGAGAGAGAGAGAGAGAGAGAGAGAGAGAGAGAGAGCTGCCGCTGTGTACACGATTCTTTTTAAGCTTTTTCTCGCGCTAACGGTCGTTATTTCGAAATTTTTTTCCGAACCGACAGCGCGGCGGTTTCATCATTTTTTTCGTCGTCGTTGTTGTTGGGACTATTTTTAGAAAATCGAAGCAAGTCGGGAATTTATAGTTCCTCGCTCGACGATGGAATTTTCAGAATCTAGTTAGAAATCGCGCGGGATTAGATAAAGACCGAGAACTCGATTCATATATACGTTCGGAAACGTACGGAACGACGCACTTTGCGCGTGGCTCGCAGACTTTGTACACGGAAAATGGTTACTCACATATAGCATTAATGTATAGAAATATAGGTATTGAAAAAAACAAGTATAATTACAGAAGTATGCGAAGAGTCGTGGAGAAGAAAAAGATCGTATACAACATCGACACTTTGAAACATAGAGAAGCAAACATCGAGAAATATAGAACAATGATATCAAGTATAGTATAAGTAATGTAGAGTAAAAAAACGTGCTCTTTATAAACTATATAGCTTATACGAAGATAGCGGCGTGTGTTATCGGGAAAAGTCGCATACAGTAGACTAGCCAGAAAACTCGCCGCAGTGTCTCCCGTGAACCCAAAGCCTCGTCTCGTCATGAAAATTCAATCTCATATACGGTCTGAGGGCACACGATTTTCACTGCTGAGCCTGTGCTTGTAACACGACTTTTCACCTATCTTTAAAGAGAGTGTGTGTCTTCGATCGTCGATTCATCCAGTGCTGCATACACGATGATATTCTCGCCGGGCCAATAGGAGAGAGAAAAAGACTGACTGTCCACAATGGGGAGTACATAGCCAAGCCAGTTTCTCACCCCCACTGACCAAGCGAATAAAAAGCGAAGACAATGAGAAACTCTTCTTTGAAATTCTTCGGGGCTCGGGGAGAGAGAGAGAAAAAACTCGCTGAGCGTCGCCGCTGCCGTCGTCGTCTCGTAATAAAACGTGATCACACACTGCGGGGCCGCGCCAGCGAGGCAGCGGCGCGGCGCACGATCAGGTCACGTGATGGTTGCGTCACAGTTGCCCCACACCAAGTTGCGCGCGCTCTCGCCGTCGCCATCTTGAAAACCCAGTGAGAAAGAGAGAGAGAGAGAGCACGCTTCCGTTTCTTTTTCTCTCTCTCTCTCTCTTTCGCCTCAGCTATGTTCGATCTCTCCCTTTGTCCAACGACGTGGATGTGGGTTTTTCCAGTGGCTGTCTTCCTCTTAATTCCACGAAGGCACTGTGTGTTTACGGTCTTCTCTCCGAAGCGCGGATGAGTTCTTTATGGCTCGCAGCATTCGAATCGCGAGAGAAACCGTTAGACTCGCGGAGCACATGTTCCGCCTCGCGTCGCGAAAAAGTCGATCATTGAACGAACACGAGAAGTTATCACGAAAACGCGTATTTTCAGGATCGAGAATTTTCGAAAAAGTCGCTGTCCCTGTAAAATTTTGGTTAAATCGCGACGAATCTAGCGAGAACACAGGGAAAACTCGTTGACCCAGTTGCGCGCCGTGAGAAGTATTCAACATGGCCGTTCGCGAGCAAAAGAGAAAGAGGAGCACGCGCTGCAATGCGGAAGCGGCCGCTATCTCCACGATGATATACTACCTTCAATAAACCTCGTGTCTCTTGCGTCCCTCTTCTTCGATCCCTCGCTGACACACATCCGAGAGCGTAGAGTAATTCGCGGCGTTATATTTCAAATTCGAAAAAATTCGAAGCAGCAGAACGTCGCGTTCGAAAACAAAGTCCCGCGGTGAAATTCGGAAAACTGTGCTACTTGCCTTCCCGAACAAAGACGACGACGACGGTCGGCGATGAGAGCGAGTGAGACAGAGACTCGAAGCGAGAGAGAGAGAGAGAGAGAGACAGAGAGAGAAGGCTGCTGGCTGCTGAGCTGAGAGAGGCACAACCGACTGCGGCGGCGGTCGGCGACAGACGAGGCCTGGCTCGGGTGCTCTCGCGGCCTCGCGCTCTCCGTCGCGCCCTTCCCCCGTCTTGTCAAGCCGTGCGCCGATTGGCCGGGGCGACGCGCACGCGCGCACCACGTTGGCAGCACTCGAGAGTATACGTTGCTGTGTAGAGCAGTAGTGTACTATATAGTAACACTGCAGCGTAGTATAGCGGTGTAGTAGAGAGGCGGGGCAGTCGCGGGAGCCGAGACGCGCACTAACCAAGGGACACGAATGCACTGGCCGTTCTGAGCGCGGGAACGCGCTACTTATGCCCTGCGTCGTAGCGGGAACTACCCTCCCCTCTCACGGTCTTTCCGAGCGCGCGCACGCGCGCAAGCGGAGAGAGGCTACGAGTAGGAAAATGTGCCGCCGAGTTTTCCGAATTTTTCTGGCCGCGCCTTGGGGGGGAAATCATCGAGGAGGAGCTTGGTTATTCGGCGGAGATGCTGCTGCTGACCGAAGTGGGGGGGGGGGGGGACGAAGAAAAGCTCGGTTTTCTAATGCTTCTCTCGCGTTGTGGAAAAAGAAAGGAAGGGCGTGCAGCGAGCGCGCTGCGGGAAAACGAGGTTAGGAAGATGCGCTCTCCCCTCCCTCGCGCCGCGGTTTTTTATCGTCCGCACCGCGCCCCACTGCCGCGCTCTATGCTTTTTTTTCTCTCTCTCTCTCTCTCTCTCTGCCTCCTACACGCGCGCGCGTTCTACTCTCGAGGCCACGAGATTCTACTATGTGTGTACGTGTGTGTGTGTGCACGGCTCTTTATTCAAACAGAGCGTATGCAGACCGCCCTGCAACCTTTGACCCATTTTTCTATCGATTTTCTCGCTAGCGCGCTCAACTAGGACACGAGAGAGAGACAAAGGCGCCGATTTCCGGCGCGGACCCCAGGAAGAGCGAGCGAGCGAGCGAGAGAGAGAGAGAGAACAAAGCCAGCCTTGGAAACGATGCTAGTAGTGGTAGTAGCAGTAGTGGATTTATTGTGTGATACTCGGAGGAGAGGGAGTCTAGAAGAGCGGGTTATGTGTGCGTGTAAGAGAGCCTTTTTTGGAGTGGGAATATGCCCTTTTGAATTTTTGAGGTTAGGGAGGGAGAGCCAGAGTAGACGCATGGGAATGAGGATTTTATGGACGCCCGAGTGGATAAGGGCCGGAGATGTCTTAACGGTTTTTAAGTAGTTACGGACGATGGCAGTGGAAAAGCCGGGAGAAAAATCGAGAGAGAGAGAGAGAGAGAGAGAGAGAGAGAGTGAGAGATTTTTCGAGTGTCAGGTGAGATGGGCGGATTTGAGCATGAGTAATTTAAGAGAGTGTCGAAATAGTACGCCCAACGGTTTTTACTGTTAAAAATGCCGTGATTGTGTAATAGATCGAACTATTTGAATTATTTGAATCAAATGAATTGAAATCTACTAATTTTGTGAATATAACTATGAAAAAAATATAGCTTGAAATAAAACGGTCTCTATTAATAAATTGCTATCGAATATTATATTATTTTCAAAATTAGACTGTACAAAAGCAAACGTTAAAACTCTCACGCCCAGAGCGTAAGCACGTGCTCTACATCTGCTCGAGCAGTTTCACCGAAAATGACGCGGTGGGAATAATCTTTCGAAAATGAAAAACTTTAAACAAACGATTCGAGGTATGCTCCGAAGCTTTAACGATTTGCAATGCGTCGCGAGGATAATGCAAACAAACGTGTGTTGCGGCAATATTTCCACCTCGTGGCAGGTCGTTTTGTCACCTGTGCTCGAAAAAAGTTGTGCTTAAAGAATGTTTTATTTATAACCGAAAAGTCGAGTAAATCAAAAGCAAATGAGCAAATCGATTGTATTTTTTTCGAAGCTTGCTCATTCATTCGCTAAGTCTACACACGTTTCGCAAACGAAGCCACTACTGCCACTCTTTACACACTTTTTCTCGATAACTCGAATCGCAAGTCATATTACAAACGTCAACAAACATGAAACTCAAGACGGAAAGCGAAATATTCAACAAAAAGGAAAAACCATACCATAGCACCTCCATAGTAACTGTCCCATCATCTTCGTATAAACGCAGCCTCCACTTCCACACCCAATAAGACGAGTCACGGAAGCCAAAGAGGTAGGTCAATCTGAAAACCCGGAACCGGAAGCCAACAGCTCGTTCGGCCCGCGAACCGAGTCTTCGAGATCGTAGCGACACACGCCCGATGCCCATAATGTATTATATATAGGTATATGTATATAACAGATACTCCGAAGCTCGCGACGACTAAGCACACTCCTCGCGCCATCGACTCCTGAGAGAGAAAGAGCCGAGAGAGAACAGAAGGGAGCAGCGCAGCAGCAGCAGCCGTCGTCCCATTTCTGGCGTTCGGGAAAGTTCGGCTCGCCGAAGCGAGAACACGACTCGACGAGAGAGTAGCGGGGATTCGGCGCGCGCAGGAAATAAGTATGTAGGTCGCTCGGAGCCGCACGTGTCGTCCTTGACTCACATAGCGGGCCTCGTCGCGCCTGCGCAGCGCTGCCGCATTGCTGCTCTCTCTCTCTCTCTCTCTCTCTCACTCGGCCGTCTTTCTTTCTCTCCTAGGCTCTTCTCCGAGCGATAATGCGCTAGTGTGTGTGTATGTGTGTCTTTGTCCGCGTGTCGTGGCGGCATTTTTGCCATGGAGAGAACTCTTTGTTCTTCTATCGGGGAGGAGCACATGTGCTCTCTCTCTCTCTCTCTCTTACGGGGGCGCCTTTGTCGATGTAGCCTATACTGGGATTTTCGGTTGGCTCTCCGAGGAATTTATCAGCGATTTGAAAAAACGCGCGAAAAGCCGCGCCGAAGTAGAAAATTCCGGAGCTGATCAGACCGCGGAATTTCCAACTCCGAAAACAAAAAAGGAGGAACTGAATCATCGCTGCGCCGCGACGCATTCACGAGAGAGAGAGAGTCGAAATACGCACAGAAACGTCGTCGGTATAAATTTCAATGCATAAATATACAAGCGCCAACGTCCATCTCTCTCAGATTAAAATATTCCAATCGGATCGTTGAAAGAAAATTCACACCTGTCGAGAGGGAGTTTCAAAACAGGATATGGTCTTGCGTCCCTTTTTCATTCGATGAAAAATAGAAAATTACGCAAGCCATTCAACGACGACCAAGGTCCCTTTAGAGCACGCTCGCGCGCGTGCGCGAGGCCTCTCGATGCTAATGAAGGGACTCTTTTGCTTTTTATCCCCGATCGCGTCTCTCTATACGTGATTCTCGTAATTTCCTCACACAGATCACGCTTCTCCGTCGAAATACAACGCCCCGGGCTGTTTTTGCAATTTGGAAGGGCAGTTTCTTATTTACGCAACTCTAAAATATAAATTATTCCACTTTAACCGTCTGCTCGCCCAAAGCCACGATCACACTATATCTGAATTTCGCCTAATATTCGCGCGCGTCTCTCGCTCTTCCCGCAGATTCATCATCGGAGGAATATACGTTATACACGCAAAAGGAGCGCAGAAGCGTATACTACGTCCTCGGGACGCTTCCCTTTCCTGTCTCCCTCTGTCGTAGCTATACATATGTATATATATATATATATATATATATATATGTGTGTGTATAGTTAGAGCGCGTTATCCGAAGGCTACAGCGCTATACAGTGTATAGGCGTGACGTAACGCGACGTTGCGCTGATGCTATACTACGTGTGTAGTATACTACAGACAGACGCGAACATACCGGAAGCGGAGATGCGAAGGCTCTTTGAAGAAGAGGTGACGCGATGGGAAAAACGTGGGGTTTTGTGTCTTCTTCGAGATTAGGACAATAATTACTGTACGTGTGTACGTGTGTGAGTTTCTTACGTAGATAAATAAATTATCATTTCCCGGCAATTCTCGCGGAGATATGCAGCTTTTACAACATCGAGAATAGCGACGCGTGTGCAATTACACACAGGGACTACTCTTTTCAATTAACAAATAACCCATAACGCCGCACATTACATCCCGGCGTAATCACGCGATGATCATCGCGCGCGCGCGCGAGCGCACACGTATGCAATATCCCATCGCGAAGATAGCAGTTAGAAAATTAATTTCCGCCGTGACCTCGCCTTGATAAAACCGACGTCTCTCCATCTGACGTAACGCCCAGGTATATAGGTATATACATAAACTTGGGCTTAATAATTTCCACGGATATGTGTATACAGTCACTCGCGCGGAAATGATATTGCGATTAACGAAACGACAACTGCTCAGCTCCGGAGGAACGTATGTTTCTCGTTTCAAAGAGATGGCTATGAATTTTCCAGGGATATGCGGGAGGTAAAGCCTTGACCGTAATTATTCTCCGACGATAACGCGCGAGTTCTCTTGAACGATATTTTCGAAAAGTCGCGGTGCCAAAAAACGCTCGATTCACGAGACTGCTGAAATAATCCGCGGATTTTTATAAATAGCTCGAGGAGCACACAGAGAAGACAAACATAGACAGTTCCCTCAGGATCGTTATTTATGTAATGTGTCATGAGAGAGCGGTAACGGCTTGAAATACACGAAATAACAATCGCTCGACTACACCTATTGCAGTTTCATTATTCAACGAGTTTTTCTAACCTCCACGTATACATATCGTCATGTGCGCGTATACTGCCGATAGCACACAGCGTACAAAAATACATGTCCGGTATACGCGATAGCTCAATAATTCATCGATCCCAAGTTAGATCGACCGAGTAACGCTGCCGCTGTATATCGTTTATAAATAAAACCAGCCCGACTGTCGTACATGCATGTGCGTGTGTGGGTAGAATCACGGTCGCAGTCTGCACCGCGCTGCATAGATCGTGAGAATAATCGATTATCATACCGCGGCTGGTCTGCGCATGTGCATATAATATACAGACAACGAACGATTTTTTATACAGAGGGAATAATCGCGAGCTTGCGCGCTGTCGAACGATGGTGCGTGGGGTTTGTTCAGGCTACGTCTTGTGCACCAAACGACAAGGAACCACGAAAATTCAACGGGGAATCACCGCCTCGTGCAGGCTTTAACAGCGGCGATAAGACTCTCACATACACACACACACACACACACATGCAGATCGCAGAGGCAAGGCTGTTACAGAGCGGGACAGATTAACACGGCGGTTATTAGCGGGGCCCGCCGAGCGGCGCGTGATTGCCTCAATGACCGACGTCGCCGCCGTAGATAAGCACCGCGCGAGCGTTATCTCGTACAACCCGACGTGTATACAGCCTTACGCAACCGTCTGCGCCTATACGTTTATGGCGCGACACGGTATATAGGTCTTTATAGTTTTCTCTCTCTTTTTTTTTTGCTGGACGGAAATTAATTTTTTTTTTTACAGCCATAGATTCGTCGTTTTCGCGATCATAAAATTTATTTACTTCACATTCATCGAGCCAACGAGGAAATTGCAAAACTCGGTGTTGGAAATCAAGATAGACGAGCGCTGTCGGAGAGAGAGAGAGAAAAAGCACATTATCCGTCAGATTATCAAGGCGAGCCTGAGAGTGTAATTTTTCCCGCCGACGTGCATCTAATGGCCATTACGAAACTCTACTGCAGCGAAGGAAAAAAAACGCGCGGCATTTTCCGTTCTCCACGAAGCAGAGAGACACACACGAAACGGTACTCTTTTACAATATTTTTCCAAAGCCGAAAACGACGATCCCGATTGTTGCCGAAAGAAAACATCACAGCTACGAGAGCAGCAGTCAGGCCATAATTTCCGCCAACGATAAAAGCGACGATATCTATCGCCGTTTTTTTTTTTTGCCTTTTTTTACGTAACCCGCATGACTCGGCCTTTCGTACACCAGCACCGCAGCATTAGAAAAAAGAAACAAACAACGCGCTTACCTTACACATGCGCGCGTGTGCAATAACGAGCGAAATGGGAGAATTCGTCAGGCTGATGGTATCGTCTTGGGTGCTGGCAGTCGTCCGTCAGCTGATTGTACGGCCTCGAGTGCATGTAACTAACGCTTTATCCAGTATGGCGCGTTGATTTTGCAATTTTCAAAATGTATAAATCCATCCCTTACATACGATTCTACGCTAACCCCGAGCTTACATGCACCCGAGGCACCGTTACGTAAACGGCGTAGTGTCTTTCCTCCCATCCTTTCCATCTCTTTCTCTCTTATCCTCTGCAGCTGCGAACGATACGATCTTCAGCAGCAGCAGCAGCAGTGGTGGCAGCAACGATACCAGTCACGAGAGAACCGTTCGACTAAGTAACCGACTCATAACTGGCCGAGGCGCTTGTCGAGCTATACTCCTGGCCTATAATACCTATATACATGTATATTCCGTCTCTCTATAGCACCGCGCGCGCGCGCGCTCACATTCGCGCGAGTGCGCGAGGAGCAGCGGTTCTGCGCAATCGTAGAGGGAGAGAGAGAGAGAGAGAGAGACTCCGCACTGACCCGCAAGTATTTTTGATTCGCGAGAGGGTTTTTTTTTTAAGTAGGGAGGGGAGATGCACAGGTGCTTTTCGCGGGCTTTTGTTTTCAATATGCGTTGTCTCTGTGTGTGTGTTAGAAGTGCGCTGTATACATTTTACTGTGTTGTTCAAATCAGTCGATAAAAGAGAGTCTCTGGAACACAGCGAGCTGCGTTTCCAATATTTAATACGGCGGTTGCTTTTGCAGGGCTGCGCTGCATCTCGTAAAATTTTTATCATGCTTCGCTACAATCGTACATCGCCGTATATACACGCTTCTTCATCGTGACAGAAGTTTTTATTCGACTTGGTTATTGCGTACGCTTCTTGTTGTTTACTATCTGTTATTTATATTAATATTATTAATTTCGCCAATATTTACAGCAGAGCTATGTATTCTTACACTATATACACGTAATACACTTGCACGCGACACTATTACCGTGTTAACAATGCCTATTATCATAATTTTCCTGAATATAGAGTTTCAGCCGAGCAAATAATCAATGGAAGACAATGACTTCAATTTAACTAGTTTAGATTGCAGATATAGCGCAGTGCTCGCGCTCGAGCCATATAGATAAAAGCGTTTGTTCAATAGATTATATCTCCCAGCATAAAATACAGTAGAGCGCCGGACAAGCGTAGAAAAACTATTTATATATATACATAACGTCTCGAGAATAGCTTTATCGACCTAGAAAAGCGCGTAAACGTCGCGTTCTTGCAAACATCAGCAAACGAAACAGTCGATCGCAGGTATCTAGAGAAGCAATTTTTACGCTTTGCGAAGAAAAATTCCACCCTCGAATCGCGAACATTCGAGCCTGCGCGCACAGCTGTATGCCGCAGCAATAACTTTCTAATATGCTCGGCGCGGCAGCCTATATATATATCTATATGGTATGCGCGTAGGTATCTCTCGAGGTGTATGTGTGTGTGTATATAATATACGGAGCCGCAAAAGCGTCGTAAAGCTCTCGTGCGGTTAACCCTTGTAGCTAGTCCAATATAACGTGCATATACAGAGCCAACGTAGCAGAGAGGACGAGCTTAGGCGCGCATACAAGTGGAAGTTGATAGCGGCTAGACGTGGGAATTCGCTTGGCTATTATAGCAAATGTCGCGCGTCTCGTGAATTTCGTTATGCTTACAGGGTATATACACATATATGTACGAAATTTGCGCGAGTAACGTGTTTAAGGTCGTTTTATAGTCGTTTCTCTCTATTGAAGTAGCGCCTGATGTGTGTTGGAGAACGATGTCAAGGAGCATTTTCAGTTTGTTCAGGGTGGCGCGCGCGCTTGGCGCTCTTTTTGATCTGCGTCTGCTTCTACATCTGTCGGAGAGTTTTTCTGCCTGAAATGAAAAGTAGTTTTCCGTTTAAATTAAAACGATTCTTATATATCATTATGTACGAACTTAAATATCATTCATGTTAATGAAATGCGACCGAAAAAGAGAGTGAGAGAGGCGCACATAGCTCAGAGAAAGACAGACAAAAACGCTACATGGAAGCTCCGAAGTTACGTGTTCGACACACAAAGAAAGTCTTATGAGCACGTCGCGTGACGCCATATGTGCATACACCTTTTTCTCTCTCTTTTTTCCCGCAGATTTATTTGAATAGTCAGTCAAATATTTGCCAACACGCGAACGCGATGCTACGTATATATATAGCTGACGTGGCTATATAGATATCTCACAATCGCACCTTCACAATGCACACGGGAAAGTCCAGACAAAATTAAAAACTATTCCAACGAACCCTGCGGCGCAAGCCTCCTCGCTAATCCCCGAGTTTCTCATGGCACACCCCCAGCTATACATATATATATATACTCTTCGCAAATCCCCCGGTAATTCCCAAACTTCTCACCCCTTCCCTCACACTCTGCCTCGTCGCGCATGAAAAGCTTTTTTCCCCGCGTAGCTCTCTCGAAGGAAATTAAGAAAGAGAAGCCTTGCAATTACCAAGGCTGAGAAGAGAGAGAGAGAAAGAGTCTCTTCCTTATTCTCTATCTCTCTCCTGTGTCCTCAATGAATTTGCAAATCGACTGCACGCTCAGCTCGGTATGCGCCTCGCGCGCAAGCGGCGCAGCCATTGTGTCAAGTTCAGGGCCAGAAACCAGTCTGACTCACGCACACTCACACACATCGTGTGTCTCGCTCTTTTTCACAGTCGTTACGCGAGACGTTCTCGCTTCTTTTTTTTTTTTTCGCAAGCGCGGCTGTAAGGAGGGGCAAGCAACGCGCTCTTTTCTTTTCTTCTTCGCGGCCTTTTGCTCTCCGACCCCTTCGACGCTGCACGTGGAGAACGATTTCTTGCGCGACATGTGTGAGTATGGTGTGCTACTACCGAGGGACGCTTTATGCGTGTAACTTTTGCTGCCGCTGCAGTTGGGAATTGTTTTTCGCGACGAGCTGGAGACGAGTTTTATCGATAACGTTTGCGGCGTTCTCGAGGCTGACGCGTTGCTTTTTGCTCGCGGTTCTGACTTCTTCTTTTGAGTCGCTTTGAAAAATATGAGAATTTTGATGAGCAGGCTATTCTTAGCGCAGGAGAAGGCATTGTCGCGCGGTGGATGGATTGGATTTAGAAAAAAAAAAAAAAAAAGGAATTCAAGGCTGAGATCTCGTTGTGCATGCTTTTCTTCTGTATACAAGAGCTAATTAGAGCCTCGACGATTGCATTAATATCAATGACACTGCAATTAAGCACACTTCTATATATATGCTCGAAAAATTACCGCCGCATTATACTATGCGCTGATCTAATGATGCCGACGACGATCGTGTGTCCAGCAACTGGACGAGTGACCCAATTTTTTACGCGACGACGCATCTTGGAGCCTGTATCTGCGACGAGGAGAGAAGGTATGATTATTCTGTCTTTTTTCTCGGTTTCTATTTATTGAACCGACGAGATATGAATAATTCACGTGTGCAACTTCGTTAGAAGACGCGGCAAATATTTTCCTCGCTAAATAAGTTATTGTACACGCGAACACAATGTTATTCTCGATATAGCGTCATACTCTCGTAGCCGTTGGATTTCGCCCTAATAGCTCTATTTCACGTTGCTTTCGACCAGCTCTTGAATGCCTTCTTTGTGCGAAATTTCGGCAAATTCATAATTCTAACAGTAACACGAGCCGCGCCGCCATATGTGCGAAGGGCCATTATTTCGCTGATGCACCCTCGTAATGGCGCTTGTTACGCGCTTATACCCTTCAGTCCTAAAATCGTCAGCTTTCGGAGTTTCACACAATGTGGTGTGTTAGGCGTCGTTGAGTAATATGAAAAAAACAATTCTGTTTACTCACGTGTATAATAAATTGTGATCAATGGCGTTTCAATTTTCCCGAAGCTACATTCGCTTTTCCATTTTTCTCCCTCAAACACAGGATCGATTTTCCCCAAGCTTCAATAAACATACTAAACCCATCAAACGCAAAAATTCACGTGCCATCCATCTTCATTCCTCGATCTCACAGCCATCATCGGCATCCACTCGCTCTGGTAATCGAAAGAAAAAGAGCCTCCAGAAAGAAGAAGAAGAAGAAGAATACACGCGTGCGTTTATACGGCCGGATGGGGTGTACAGCCTAATGTATTATATCCTTTGTGCGACGCCTACAGTAGTCCTGTATACATAGCAGTAGTTCTACGGTGGCGCAGTGTATACAGCAACAGCAGCAGCAGCAGCAGCAGAGTCCGTACACAGTTATCGACCCCCGAAAAGACCGAAGGAGAGATAAAGCGAGACAGAGCAAGCGAATTTGGGGCGATGGTGGGGGGCCACGTGCTGCTACTACCCCCGAAAAATCCGGGCTCGACCTCGAGGGGTTGCAGGAGAGCCTCTGCAGAGGGGCCAAGGCAGGGAATGATCTCTCTTTCTCTCTCTCTCTCTCTCTCTCCCTCTCTTTCTGCAGGATACGTATGTATAAGGGAAAGGACAGCGGGCCGCGCGTGTACACGCGCGGCCCGATTAACGGGGTCTCTCTCTCTCTCTCTCTCTGCATATAAGGGGTGGCTTCGTTTTCGGTTTCCTTCTTCTCTTCTTTTTAGGGTGGCCCATGGGGTGGAGAGCAGATATTACGCGAAGGGAGTTTCGGGCGGTGCGATGTAGTTTTGCTGAAGTTTTTGGCCCAGTGGTGTTGTGTTCTACGTTGGTAACTTTTATTGAATAGATTGAATAGCGTGGATTGTCTGTTTGAAATATTGTTCTTGTTTTAAAAAAGAAATTATCTGATGAATTCATTTTTCAAAAATATTTCATCGAAACACATCTTTAAAGCGAATGTGTGAATATCAAAAATAAATTTTATCATTCTAATAATAAAGTAACTGTCGAGAGATTACGTGTAAAATGAAACTGTGTCATTAATATCTTGATTCGAAAATAGATGACATTGCTATTTGTATTTCAAGAAACAATGTTTCGTATCCGAGTAGTTCATTTTTATCGAGCCACCCTATAGAATATCAAAAAGGGAGCCGCTTCAAGCGTTTTGTGTGCGCGTGCATTACTCACAAAGGGACGCAAACATAACACGGGAACATCGTAAATTTTCATGCACACTCGATACATCTATATGTACGGATATATCTAGTACGTAATTCGACTTCGTCAGAATTGAAGTTTACATTTCAAAACGTTCCTACGTTTTTACGACTGCGATTTCACGAAATAAGGGGAAAAAGGGAGGTGATTCATCCTGGAAAATATAGCTTTGATAGAAGAAGTTGAATTTAATCATACTTTTATCTCTATGCTAATGTATTGATCCAAAACTGTCTGCCCAACTCATTTCCAGGAGTCAAAAATAAAGAATGTGAAGGAGATTAACGACTTTGTTCGATTTTTGAACAAGGTTTTTCCAAATAAGCATTTTAATTTTTTCGCGTTAGGCAGTTGTTTGCACTCGCTCGTATGCAACTGTCAAAATATACATGCATTTCTTGCAAGAGACTGATGCAACGGGCAAAGAATAACCGAGTATAAGAAATCCTTCTTTTCTTTTTGCCGATGTGCATTCAAGGGATTTCCTGTGCGGCGCGCTCGTAATAGTTATATATCTATATTGTATACATACTCGTAAGTGTGTATAAGATCGTTTAAAAAGCGAGGGATCCGTCCATTGTCTTTGACGAACACGAGGTCTATTGTTTCGAAGAAGTGTATTTTTATTTTTATAAAATCTGTACGAATCTTTTGTTTCCAAAGATCAGACCGGATTACACAGCATCGCATAATGCGGATTCCTTTACACGTTCGTAATATAATTTTCGCAAGTGAGTTAATTTATACAATCTTTTTTTTTGCGCTACTTTGCTGTCCTCCAAGTGTAAAACATTGCAAGTTTGCCAGCAGTTGGACTCTAATTAATGAAATAAATGCACGATAAAAACTAATTGCAGCTGTATAGAAGTCGATTGCCTATGGGAATGGAATTTTTATATCTCGTTAAAGCATATATACCTATATACCTATGTCAAAATAAATTCCCCGAGTCATCCGCCAATAAACTGCATACCCATATAACCACTTCATTGACATAAGATTTCCCCCATAATAAAAATTCAACAAAAATACCTCGAGCTTATACGCAATACCGACCAACATAGCGGTAAATAAATAATCCCAACAATCCGCGCGCACACAGCTCACGCGTGAATTTATCAAAGGAAAAAAGCGTATAAAGAAAACGCGCGCAGCGCTGAAAAAAAAGTCAAGATAGGAGGAACTTGTCCGCCGCCGACGATGTATATATACACGACGTCGTCGACGTCGACGAGGCTAATGAGCCATTTTCTCGTTTCTCAATTGCCGCATACAGCCTTTTCTCGAAGGACAGCCCCGCGCGCGCGCGCGAGGGAGATTGCACTGTAGCGCGCGCCGTGTGTTTCCCAATGCCCTCGCGGCGCTATGGTGTGGTGCAACTCGAATTGTGTTGCACAGCTTAGCGGCGCAATGAGCTCTCGTGTATATATATATATATATATATATATATATATATATATATATATATACCTAAGTCTCTCTTTCTCTGTTGTATACACACTTGCGTGTGTGTAACGACGGCGGTCGTTATGACGCCTACCTTCGGACTTTTTACTTTGCGCAAGTCGTGCGGGCTCGTTGCTTATGCGCTTCGTTCTGGTATTCCTTTTTCGAGTGCTCTGTGACTTTTCATAACTAATAAAAATAATGAAAAAAGTTTCTGTAAAAAAAAAAGCCACGAGCGCAGCCTTCGTCGGATATCTCGCACTGACGGAACTTGTACGCTGCGCGCTGATAACAATGAAGCCTGAAATAACACGCGGCTACTCGAAGCTAAATATACTCAAAAATAGAAACGATTTATTTTTGAAATTGCCTTTTAACGATTTCACAAAAAGCGTCGACCTATAATTATACCCTGCTCTACTGCACCAGCGAATCCTCGCAACGTTACGCGCATCAAAGCCGCTTTTCCGAGAGAACACAGCGTATACCTATATCCACACCCATCGCACACACGCAGGCATATAGCTTCTCTCCCGTCATTTTCACTGCCAACTTGGCATCGCCTCCGAGTCTAGCAGCACCGCGTCGTCGCTGCCTCTCACGCGCCTCGATTTTGGGAAATTTCCCGGAGAGCCGCCTCGGCCCCGATTTCCTCATCAGCTTCTCTCGCACACACACACACACACACAAACGCACACACGCGAGCGCACGTCCCACGCCGACGTCGTAGGCGTGTCAGCCATTATTAGATTAAATTAAACCGGTCCAAATTATGTGCGCTTCTCATAGAGCCTCTTCTCTATTCTACGAAACGAACGAAAAGCTCTTCTCTCTCTCTCTCTCACTGCGCGCGATGAGTTTTATTGAGCAAGAAGCGCGCGTGTAACCTCGATCTATACACACACACACACGCACACAGCTCTTGGCTCCCGATTAGACGGATAAATAGACACGACGCACAAGCGAGAGCTGTATAGAGAGAAGCGCAGCCGAGCCATAGTCGTTACTATTAATAGGCTCGACTCTCTCGCTATACGTCGGCGTCTGTACACGACGGTTCTTTAATTCTCTCATCCCCACCTCTCTATCGAGAGAGCATAGTTCATTCTATTTCATTACTGTTATTGCTTGTAATTGCAGGTATCGTTCTTCATTCGCTGATCGTCTTGCGAGAGTCGCTTTGCTGTTCTCTGCGATGTATGGCTGATGCTTTTAATGTGTGGACTCGTGGTAGGTTACGTTGTGTGCGTTTTTAGAGTCGGGTTTCGCTTGGAAAAGCGATGAGTGGTCTTTGTTCTCATGCATTCGAGGAGCGTACATGGAAAATTGGCTCATATTTAAGCGATTGTAACTTCGAGGGTATCGTGAGTTACTTTTCTTCGGCGTCTTGTGTGCCGTTATGTTCCTGAAATGTATTATGGACTTGAATGTATACTGATGACTGAGTGATCTTTATGACCAGCTTTATGGCAGTCACACTGCAAACTGTAAACTCTCAATTCTCATTTCGTGTCTTCAGAGTAAGAAAACGGCCCTATATGTCCTGTATATCTCGTACCTTTGCAACTTTTCGATAGGTGGCGTTCAGGCATTTTCCTATTCTCTTTATCAGAATCTGCGCTTAGAGTGTATATGTAAAAGTGTATATTACATATTTCACAACAGCCTTGTTGGGCTTACTGCATCTTGCGCCGCTTATGCTATAACTGTCTAGTGTCTGCACTAGTAAATCAAGATAGTTTCTCAGGACGAGTGTATTTTACCTATTTCACGAAAGCCTTGTTGGGCTTATTGCATGTTGGGCCGCTCATGCTATAACTGTCTAGTGTCTGTACTAGTAAATTAAGTAAGTTCACTGTACATGTTTATTCGCAATCCTTTTCCATTTTCAAAATTTCGTTTTATTTTCAAAAATTAGAATGCAGATTTTTATAATTATACAGATTGAATAAACAATCATTATCTAAAAAGGTGAATTACTTCGAACATTATATAAAAATCGTCTAAATAAAAGTTTCAAAAGTTTAGAAACATTCCAGCGTGTAGATTCCATCTAAAAATTAGTGTACCGTCGCGTTTAATGGAAAACCCGTTTCCCTTTCAGATTTACGTTCTCCCCGTCGATACAGCTTTAATGAGCACGTACAATATATACACCGAGGCAGTTATTTCCATTCTTTCTTCACTGCGGCTCTCTCGTAGTCCGGGAAAACGTCTTGCCCGCAAGGGAAATTCGAGAACCGTGAAAGTTTCGGACTATTTCCTTCTTGGATTACCGGTACATCTTGATTGAATGCAGCGGTTTTATCGGGATTTCAAGGATTCCATTGTCTTTTGACGGGATGATTCACGTTTTTCTTTTCGTTTTCGTGTCGAGGTTTCTCGTTTCCATTTTTGCAACGTAATTACGCTAACTTCACTTTTATCCTGGGATATAATACAGACGCGGGGTAATAGAATGAGTTCATGAGAGTAGTTCTGATGCTTTTTTTTAAATGGAAGTTCGATAAGCTTGGATTGCTATACTTAATTCATGTTGCAAATATGTCATCTTTGTTTATAACTATATTAAAAGGATGAAAAAATGCATGAGATTTATCCTGTGTTCCATACGTTTTTTCTGATAATGAAATTTTTACCATCATACGTTCGTATCAAGGGTGTATATAGATAACTGCACATTAACTAGATAATGCTTGCATAGTAGTATGTACACAGCGCGTAAAATATAGTGTATCTAAAAGCAGTTATAAAATTCGAGATTAAAACGTCGTACACTGATTGCTCTACCCGATATTCGTACACCTATACACAATATCGCAACACGAAATCTTCAGTTATACTCTAAATCTAAAAAAGTCAAATCAAGCATATTGCTGTAAACCAAACCGAATTTCCTGCAAAACCATGCAACGCAATCACCGCTCGTCATAACCCACATACACATAGATCTTATCGAACTTGCTCGCGCGTGCCCTTGCGTGGTCGTCTCATTACAGTTGCACACACCTCCTCGATAATTTCACTTTACGACGTCCTTATTCGTAAATCGCTGAAAGAGAGATAGAGAGAGAGAGAGAGAGAGAGAGAGAGAGAGAGAGAGAGAGAGAGA